>BROG01001025.1:0-165132 GCA_030159075.1 Atrina japonica | reverse complement strand
TTCAGAACATGTATACAAAACAGGGGGAGATAACTTACCTTTTCAGAACATGTATACAAAACAAGGGGAGATAACTTACCTTTTCAGCACATTGACGAAGTTTGTCACATTTTCTACAGCATCTACTATTATAACTGGACAAGAAAACATCTGTCTGGCATCTAACTGCAAAATACAAAAACATTTGTATTTCCTTGTCTGTTAATAAAGCAAAAATTATTGTTATTCTATAAAAGCAAACATTATTATCCCATGATAGCAATAATTAATGCTTTCCTATGACAGCAAAAAATATTGCTATTCCATGATGGCAAAAATTATTATTCCATGACAGTAAAAATTACAATTATCCAATGACAGCAAAAATTATTTTTATTCCATGATGGCAAAAATTATTTTTATCCCATGACAGCAAAAATTATTGTTATCCAATGATGATGGCAAAAATTATTGTTATCCAATGATGATGGCAAAAATTATTAATGTAGATTTTTGCAAGTCACTCATTTTAAGGTAACTGTATTTTCTCCAGCTTTGATAATTTTGGAGATTCTGGTACATGTATTAAATAAAAAATATCTGCCGACTCATTTGTTCTACATTTAGCCAAGGCAGCCATGTTTGGTCCTAGCCCCTTTTCATCTGCAAACTTTATGCAGCTTTACATTTTTATACTTCCTGTGGAGAGGTAGTCAGAATTGTCGAAAAGTTCACAAAAAAAAACTTATATTTTTCATTTACTTAGGTGCCTGTGATCTTGACCTTTGACTCCATGACCTTGAAATTTTGTCAAAATGATCCTCAGGTAATTCCTAACAACTTTCTCATATACCTGTGTTACTGAAGTGCCTCCTAGTGGCTCGTTTATGGACAGATTTCATTTTCATTCACAAACTTTGTAGATTTTGACTTTACAATCATGCATACAAAGATTGAAACTCATCTGATCATTGGTTCATAAGGAGAAGATTTTTAAAGATGTACCAAGTTTTGGTCCTTTTCGGTCCCTTTTAGGGCCCCTATTGATCCTCTCCCTTTTTCATTCGCAAACTTTATGCGGCTTCACATGGGGATGCCATATACCAAGTTTGGTCAAAATTGGCCCACTGGTTCTTGAGAAGAAGATGTTTAAATGCAAAAGTTAACAGACGGACACCAGACGACGATGACGGATGCCGGACCTTTGGCTTATAGCAATAGCTCACTTGGCCCTATGGGCCAAGTGAGCTAAAAATATAAGGACAGCAAATATACTGTTATTAAATCCAAGCAAATATCATTGTTACCATAAACAAAACTAATTCTTTCTTATCAAGCACAATATAATTTGTAATCAAGGAGACATTATTTTTACCACAACAAAGCAAAACATAGGGTCATTGCAGGCAGTGACCTTTGTTCTATCACTTTGCTAATATGACTGTAGATTTTGACCTTTGCAATTCTGCACAATTAGTTGACCTTTGCTCTACCATCAATCAAATGTAAGCAGTGACCTTTGCTCTGACAACTAGTCACTGTAATTTTGGTTGGTGAACTTGCTCCAGCACCAATGCCAGAGAAGCAGTGTCCTTTGCTCTACCCCTAGTTGTTTCTGTGATTCTGGATGGTGGCCTTTGCTTAACCAAGCCAGAGTAGCAGTGACTTTTGCTCTACCCCTAGTTGTTACTGTGACTCTGGATGGTGGCCTTTGCTTACCACCAAGCCAGTGTAGCAGTGACCTTTGCTCTAATGGTAGTTTATGTGGGTGGTGATCTTTCTTTTACCATCAAGCCAAAATAAACACTTTAGACCACAACAACAAAAACAAGATGCCCAATGAAACTTAAGGGTCATCTTTGTGAAATAATACCCTTTTTGGAGCCCCTACGGACACTAGCCACTTCCCATTTGCAAACATAATATGGCTTCCCATGGGAATAGTTTCTGCAAAGTTAAAACAGAATCATGTTGATACTTCAGAAGTAAAAAAATGCCCAATGTTGAAAAAAAAACATAAAAGAACAGAAAGCTGCTTAGAGTTTGATTAAACATAATCCTAAATATCAACGATATAATAATCTCATCCCCTATTTTAAAAATAAAATATTCTATTCCACTGATCTTGACCAGTCTAACATGATACTGGGGGTATATAGGTATAGTGCTATCATACCTCTTTCAGTATTTTGGGATTGAGACTCAGGATTATTATCGCTGATGCACCAAACATTAGAGCCTTCTGAACCTGAAATGAAAGAAATTTTTTTAAAGATGATTAATTTTGTAAGGGTTTTAACTGGTACATAAATTTTATGTGACTGTCACTCCTCACAATTCCTATGTGACTGTCACTCCTCACAATTCCTATGTGACTGTCACTCCTCACAATTCCTATGTGACTGTCACTCCTCACAATTCCTATGTGACTGTCACTCCTCACAAATACAAATTCTATGTGACTGTCACTCCTCACAAATCATGTGACTGTCACTCCTCACAAATAAAAATTCTATGTGATTGTTACTCCTCACAATTCCTATGTGACTGTCACTCCTCACAATTCCTATGTGAATGTCACTCCTCACAATTCCTATGTGACAGTCACTCTTCACAATTCCTATGTGACTGTCACTCCTCACAAATCATGTGACTGTCACTCCTCACAAATTCTATGTGATTGTAACTCCTCTCAAACCTTATATAACTGTCACTCCTTGTAAATCTTGTAAATCTTGTGAGACTGTCACTCCTCACAAATCCTATGTGACAGTCACTCCTCAGAAATCCTATGACTCTCTCTCCTCAAAAAAGTTTTTAACTGTCACATCTCACAAATCCTGTGTGACTCACTACTCAAAATAGCATGTGACTGTCACTTCTCATAATTCCTATGTGACTGTCATGCCTCACAAATCATATAACTTTCACTCCTCACAAATTACATGTCAATGTCACTTCCTAAAATAGTGTGTGACTGTCACTCCTCACAAATCCTATGTGAATGTCTCTCCTAAAAAATCTTGTGACTGTCACTCTTCAAAGCAGTAAGTGACTGTCATTCCTCACAAATCTTATGTGACTGTCATATAGCAGCAAAATAAAATCCTCATTGTTTGGCAGTAAAGTAAACTTGAGCAAAGGCCCCACCCCTCTTCTTACTTAAGTAAGGGAGCCGGCCTGGCTCAGTCGGTAGCACGCTCGACTCTTGATCGTGATGTCCTGAGTTCTAGTCCAGCTGGCGGCAGGTTGGTTTCCTGTCTGTCGGATGAGACAGTAAAAACCTGGTTGGTCCTGTGTCACAGTAGGTGTCGGTAGGTTAAAGAACCCTGACTGCTCAATGGCCATAAGTGCCGAGCATAGGCCAAAATTTGAAGCCCTTCACCGGCATTTGGTGACGTCTCCATATGAGTGAAATATTCTTGAGTGGGACGTTAAACAACAATAAACAAACAAACAAACAAACAAACTTAAGTAAGGGACACACTTAACCCTAAATAAAAATTCCTTGGGAATATCCTACTCAAATAAGTGAAGTTCGGACATAATTGCCATTTGCAATTAATGAGGCTATGATGACTTAGAGCGAATTTAAGAGAGGATCAAAGTGTCTTCTGTCACTTGGACAGAACTTGGGCTTTTGACTTGTGACAACACTGTGACACTGGACCTTGGTGTTTTTACTGTCTCATCCAAAGGACAGAAAACCGACCTGCTGCTGGCTTGACTCGAACGCACAATCTCATGATCAAGAGTCAAGTGCACTACTGACTGAGTCAGGCCGGCTCTGTAACATGAATCATATTGTGATATGTATGAAGTATAGAGGAATATGATACGATACAATAAGAGATGAATTAATGTGCTGTGTGATTACTCAAAGCCCTTGCCACAAGCCGGAGCTACCCCTGTAGCTCCGGAGTGGCTCCTTCAGTTTAGCGTGCAATATGGTTATAAATCTTACTCGATCTATGACGGAAGAACATTTTGCTGTCAGGTTGTCAGCCGAGCTTCCACTTCTCTCTCCGTAATGAAATACTGCAACCCAGTCTTCCGGCAATCGTGCGAATCCCTTCTCATCATCGTTACAATCTTTGGGCATCTGTAAACGCAGTAAAATCTTGATCAAGTCTTGTAGGTTTTTGCTACATGTTTACTGCATGTTGTATACTTGGGATAAACAAGAATGTCATGTACCAATATTTTACTTTTACTGAATACCAGTACTCTTGTGTGTGTGTGGTAAAGATATCATAGTTACAACAACAGAAGTACATGTATTATCAGAAAGGTAGAAGCTATCTTCGTGACTGCCAAGTATATATATGGCAAACCTCATGAATTACCTTTAGCATAATGGACATTCAAGAAATTTGGTGTGCTTCTATGTACTCTACTGAACTCTTGTATTGACAAGTAGAGTACTGAAGAGCACCAAGTTTCCCGGATGTCTGTTAAACTAAGGGTAATTCATGAGGTACTCCATATACTTCCATAGTGGCTACACCAAAATGTTAGAAATAAATTTAAATTTGAAAAAAAATGAAGGATTTTTGTTTTTTTGTACCATCCCTAGTAAAAAGTTACTCATATTCTCAGTAAGGATAATCTTTCTAGAGAAGATGGGAGGCAGAGACAAGACTGCTATGAAATAATGTTTCTGAAAATGTTCCTGATCATTACTTTTTCAAAAGTTGCATCCTGCAATTTTTTATTTTGATCAATTACCAATCCTGCATTTTATTTCGTCATGAACTCTGGCCCTGCCTTTTTTTTTATTTCAAATTTGATCCTAGCCAATCTCCTAGAAATAAAATGTTTGTCCCCTAAGTGTTTTAAAACTTTAATACAGGTGATTATGACCTGGCAGGTGTCTCACAGTGACAATTTAAACTATGAGAATTGTCCTACCTTCTCATTTTGTATACGAATATAGTGTAATCACATTCTGTGGGATTCTGTTGGTTTATCAATTCATGATCATACTTCCTGGTGTATAGCAAGATTACGATGAAATAAAGGACTCAAAAACTAAGAGGTTCATGGGCAAGGGTCCCTAAAAAGGTCCTGTCCACAAGTGGGCCTATCTGTGGTTTTGTGTAAATTGTGGTTCCAAATACCACTTTCTCACAAAAAAATTGATGAGGAAACAATTTCAACAGGCTATATCAATAACATCCATAATGTTTTCTAAGTAAAAAAAAAATAAAATTTAAATATAAAATTATAAATTGAACTGGTTTCACAACAAATTACGTTTTTTTAATGTAAGTTAAGTACTAAATTGGCTGCATGTGTGATAGGGATGATTGGGTAACAAGTTTAAATTACATCAATACTGGTGCGGGACCAAAAATCGAAGTTTTTACAAAATTGGGGGGGAAATAGTAGACTTTGCATTGGGAATGGGTCCTGACTCTTGTAAAAGAACGGATACAACATGTTGATGATATTAATTCCCGTGTCTCTACGTCCCCGTTAGACAAAACAATTACAAACTTACCAGATGTAGCCTGCCTTCTGCGTGTTTGATATTTCCGATCTCTGCAAAACGACCGATGACATTTTTGGCAACTAGGTCATGTTCACCGTAACCAGATGATGAAACTGACAGTCGGGGTTGACTTCCGAATTTTTCGTGCCTGTGGATATCGATGATGGCTGACCGATTGGAAACGGCTAGAGCGGGAGCAAGAATGACAAAATACAGGGATACAACAAAGAAGAAGCCTCGTTTTTGTGGAGATTTGAAGATGAGAAGAAGCACCTGGAAAAGAATCCAGGCCACATCAGCCATATTGGATGTTTTGTAAATAATTCGAGTTTTTGGACTTCACACTAAAGAGCTCTTATATAATTCCCGCGATCTGTCAAAATCAGTTCAGGAAGTGTGTGATCTTCCTTGTCACAATAAATCCTCCCAAAAAGCGTAATCGGCTCAATTGAATAAACAAACTAAGAAAGGAATTAAACGAGTTGTTTGAATATTATCAAATAAATAAAGGGGGAAATAAACAAAGGAGAATATTTATACCGACTGCAGCTGAACCTGTCTTGAGAGATCACTCATTGGGAGATTATAGGTAGGGTAATAAAGTTTGTGGCAGTGGCGTAGCAAGCAAGTCAAAAGTGTGGTGGGGGCATTTTTTGTTTATAAATAATTTTTGCAGTGAAAATAACTGTTTTCAAATGTCCTTTGATTATGCAATTGATACATACAACAATTTTGAGTCTAGAAAAAAATTTAAAAGTGAGTGTGTTGGTGAAATGAATTTATACCTGTTTGTGATACAATAAATACATCATGAAAAGCATAATGAGGATTCAAAGTTTGAATGTAAATGAAAAATTTATTCACTGAGCAGAGTGAGGTGTGAAAAATTTTGGGAAATTTATTTTCAATTTTCCAACCGTTAATAGAAAATTTAAAGGTTTCACAACTATTTTATCAACTTTGTGGACATGCTTTCCCTGGTTACTTCTCATGATTTTAGTGCTGGATCAATTGTGAGGCAAAATTTCATTAGGGGATCTTGTTTGACACATCTAATACAACAATTTTATTTTTTTATTATTTGAAAGCCTACATGTATATGCATTTTTCTGCATCCAGACGCAAAAATACGACTAGTATTCCACTAGTATATCAGTGATTACCTTTCTTATGTATGGGGGTTTTAAGATATTTTATGTACGTGTATATCTTTTTTTTTATTTTATTTTATATCAATCTAAATATTAAAAAGGAAAAACAAATATTTAAAAAAAAAGGCTAATACCCTTTTAAGAGAGGAATACAAATCCCTTTTTGCTCACTTTATGTGGCTCTACAGCATGACCAAGTTTCCAAAAATCTAGTAATACCAGCAGTTACATAAAAAGCACATTAAGGGTACATGGGGGATATCATTTGTGAGAAGTATGGTTCCAATCCATCTAGCAGTTTAGGAGTCATGCTCCAGAAATGATTTTCAGGGATTGTGACATAATTTCAAGAAAGTAGGTCAGACTGACCTTAGTATCCCAAAAAGCACACTTAGGTACATGAAGATCATTTGTGTGAAGTTTGATTGCAATCCACTCGGTAATTTTAGAGTTCTGCTCCTGAAATGAAATGATGATGCCACTGGTGCTGGACATTATTAGCGATTTCTATGGATCACTTCTGCTTCTCAGGCGAGACAAAAGCCTGGTATCTTCCATTCATGTAAGTGTCTGTGACCATGACATCACTGATCCTAGCTTACATAATCCCTTAACTTTATCTTATATCTTTGTATACAAATAGGCAATCAGTTTTTAGTTTATAGGCCACTCGCATCAAACCATATGCCACATCATGCATTGTTCCCCCCAATGATATGTTTTTGAACAGAACTTCCGAATTTTTCGTGCCTGTGGATATCGATGATGGCTGACCGATTGGAAACGGCTAGAGCGGGAGCAAGAATGACAAAATACAGGGATACAACAAAGAAGAAGCCTCGTTTTTGTGGAGATTTGAAGATGAGAAGAAGCACCTGGAAAAGAATCCAGGCCACATCAGCCATATTGGATGTTTTGTAAATAATTCGAGTTTTTGAACATTTTTTCATTAGCAAACATTGTTGATATTAATTTAATAATGTTTACCAAGTTTGAATGAAATTTTATCATTGGTTGATGGGTGCTACCTCCATTTTGTTCAAAAATCCGAAGCCATTCCTAGAATCATGCTTGCCTTTAAATTTGTCCAACAGTACTTATTGATTTCAAACTTGAAACCCCTTCCTAGGAGCAAGCTTCCTGCGAAATTTGGTAGAAATCCGTTCAGCTGTTCTTGAGGAGACATTAAAAGAAAACGTTTAACTCATTACCCCTCAAAGACACATTTGGACTGGCCCGAGTCAATGATTTACAGAAGATTCCATTGTTTTCCAGGGGTCAATGAGTTGGATGTTGGATGGACAATGCATCGTAACTCAAGGGTCATTAGAGTTAACCACAAATATAAGCCAAAACAAACAGACAGAAATATGAGATTTGATAAAATAAGATTTATTGCATGATATAAATATAGGATAAAGGTTACATCTGGTAGTACAACTTTTGTACATTATATATACACATTCAGTTTATGAAAGTTATATGAAAAATAAAATATTCCAACAAACTTTTCACATTCTCGAATCAGCAGATCCATGAACAGAAAAAACATATAAGAAGAAATAAAGAAAGAAATGAAAAAAGTATGTATAAAAAGTATGTGTTTAGGTTCACCTGACCTGTGAAATACATGGATAAAATATTGAATAAGGGGAGATAACTGATCTATAAACTTTCTACAGGAAACGATATCACATAAGTATTGAAAGACAAATATCATACATAAATATTGGCAAAGCTTATTATAATATCCACACATGATGCTCAAACAATCTCAAATAAAGAATTTAATTACTGGTCTTAAATTTCTATAAAAAGAGAGTGTAACTGCATACTCAGAGATTGAAGTTTGAGCTTATTAAGAATACTAATATTGCTGTAATAATCAAAATATTTTACTAATTTTTACTTTCAAACCAGTGGTGTGTGAAGCTTTAATTTGGAAACATATTTCAAATGGTCTAAATAATTTTTTAATGTTTTGAATTTAAAAATAGTTCCCGGTTCTGAAGGTATCACCAAATATAACATCTTTTAAGTCTCAAACTGTACAAACCATTAAAGCACTAGTTTTCATCTTTTGTGTTTTTTTAAATAAAAAAATAAAGTGTATCAGGATCAACTTGCATAAAATTTAGGGATACTCTTAGCATAGCCTTCTTAGCCAATCAGATTTCAGGACGATGATAGCTGGAGTACAATTCTCAGACTTAAGTATTACTTTATAGGTTATATGAAGGGCTCACCCTGGGCTCGACAAACCACGACCCCCAAAATTAGCAACCAATTTTTTCTTTAGCCATTTCAAATTTTGATTAGCCAGGTCAATGAATATTGATACCAAATATGTTAATTATTTCTAATTGTATGCTACATGGTGACAAGTGCAAACTATATACATCATACATATGGCAAACTATTGGCAAACTATCTGGTAGTTTACATCATTGGAAACATTTTCAGCATAATTCTGTTGTTACTGATCTAGTATGCCCATAAATTACTCATGCTCTGCCCAGCCTCTGGGTACTGTCACACAAAGTTGTCGGTGATCCTTCTATTTTTTTCATCTTCTCTTCTTTGAATGAGATTATGGTAGCACACAGAACATGCATCAAACATGACTTAATATTAGCCAGAAAATTAGCCAATTATAATTTTATTTTATAGCCAATCTTGAAAAAAATTAGTCATGGGCTACATTGGCTAATGACAGGGTGAACCCTGTATATGCAAGAGGTCCCAGCAGACGTGTTTTATTTACAATGTGTTTAAAATGAATTAAACCTACATCTTAAAGCCTTTTTGAAAATGCATCATATTGACCCTCTTTACTAAAATTCACATTGAAAATATCCAAGTGAATAAGATGTACCGGTAAGCAATACAATACACATAATGGTACAAACATTTGTGTGAACCAGATGTACATGAAAAAGACATAAAATAATGTATCATTCTATATAAAAAATTTAGTCAAACTTGCATTTATGACATTCAAACATGTAACTTTTTTAATAATGAAAAAAAAAACTCTTTATAAAGGCCACCTGTCTATAATGGCAACATTTCCTTGAGTGGTCTTTATATACCTGTTTGACTATATACTGTATTACCGCTCCCGCTATCTGCTGAGCCTTGTAAAAACATTAATAATTTTGCTTTTGTTTCCTTTTCTCTATTTTGTGTGTCAATATAGATAAAATTTTGTGCAAAAACTCACAAGATAAACAAAAGCTTTAACACTATATGTATCTATAGGCATAAACCATTTTGGAAAATGTGCCATGTCAGCAAAATTTATCCCAAATTACCGGTAAGACCAGCCATTAGAATGGAAGGGGAAAGAGGGAGGGGTGTTATATTTTTGGTATTTATTTTTTTCAATTTTCAAAATTACAAATTTCAGAAAATTCTATTTTTACTTTTTTACAATCCGGCAAGATATCTTGATACATCATTTCTTCAACAATTTCTTCTCGTTTTTTCAACTTGATGAAGTCAGTTAGTGTACATAAAAATTCTGAAAGTTGTCAAACTCTTGATACTTACCCCATTCACCCCTAAAGACACATTTGGACTAGTTTAAGTCATTTATTTACAGAAGAGTCCATTGTATTTTAGGGGTTGATAAGGTAAATACTTCACATCTTTGGCACATAGAAATTACCCTGTTATTCAATTAAAGCCTGGAAAGTAGAAAGACTTTGGCACACAAAACTCGTACCCTTTGAGTTTGGTAAAAATTTTTTCTCTATTTTAGTTTTATTGATGTTTAACGTCCCACTCAAGAATCCTTCACTCATATGCAGATATCACCAATGCCGGTGAAGGGCTTTAAAGTTTTAGCCTATGCTCGGCACTTACGGCCATTGAGCAGTGAGGGTTCTTTAATGTGAAAACACCTACTGTCACATGGGACCTCAGTTTTTATTGTTTCATCAAAAGGACAGGAATTCAACTTGCTTCCAACTGGATTCAAACTCACGACCAATAGTCAACCATGTTACCGACTAAGCCAAGCCGGTTCACAAAACTTTCTCTAATAATAGATACTGGTAGCTAAATACAAACACTTGTGTGTTTTATTGCAAACTTAAAAATAAATTCGACATTGCGATACACAGCATACACCACGTGAAATTAAAATTACACATAGCCTGGAAACGGATACGTAATTAAAATAAACCCTTAGAGTAAACAAACATTTCTGAGAGTGCAGTAATACCTGCCATAAAAGACACCTTAATGCAGAAGACACCATTGAACAACGGACAGTTTGTCTAGGTCCACAATTACATTGTTATATGACTACTAACTGCTGTTTTAAATACAATGACACCTCCCTTACTCAGACAATGGACACAATTGTGTGCCCCAATATCCATAATTTCTGTATTTTTAACCTTGAATTAGCGGACAGTCTTCGTATGACTGCCACAGGTAATATCTAACTGAGCTGATATTTATTTCTTTGAATTGCATAGTAGCAGTTGAATTGATTATACATATGAATGTTTTAGCAATGAATGGTCACCCTCCATTCAACGAACAGCTCCCTGGATCACGTCCAGGTGACCTGTGAAAGCAATGAATGGTAACCCTCCATGCAGGGGATAGCTCCTTGGATCACGTCCAGGTGACCTGTGAAAGCAGTGAATGGTCACCCTCGATTCAGCAGATAGTTCCTTGGACAGCTAATATTTCTTCAAGTTTTGTTGATTATTTTACTGTTTTTTAATTTGGTCGAATGATTTCAGTACTGTGCTGAAAGCTAAATTACATTACAAAAGCCGAGTCAAAATACAAAGCTAAAGTAAATTTACATCTGCATGGAAAATATATATTTAAAATTCCAAACATTTAAAAAAAAAAGTCCAATTATTTGGAACTGCATCTGAGTCCAATTATTTCCAGCTGTAAAAAAGAAGCAAACTTATATTGTTCATTTCATTGATTCCACATCTTGAGAACTATTTGCTTGACTAGGCTCTGGCAGAATGCAAATCAAAGTGTGAAATAAAATCATTAATAAAATATAAAATGCAAAAATACTGACTGTTCACACTATCACCTGTTAAAGTCTATATATTAACTTGTCAACCCCTGTGGTCACTGATAGACTCACCCAAATCAATAAAATGCATGGTCTACTGTTCTAATACAGGGGTGAACAAGTTCATATTACATGTAAAATTGTAATTCATACACTTAAAATGATAACAGGGAAACAAATAACAGGAGGATGAAATACAACTGCACAAAATTTTTGTTGATGAAAGGGGAGATAATAAAAACATTTTTTTTTTGTCTCCAGAGGATCGGGTCTTGTTCATTATCTGAGGTTCCTGTGTTTCATCTTAGGTTTTCTTTATTCTGACTGGCTGCTGGTGATAATCTTGGTGATGACCTTCTGACCTTTGGTGAATTAGGTGAATTTCCTGGTGACTCATCACTAGACATACATATAGCACTCTGTTGAAAAATAAGAATAATCTCAGTGAGAATATATTTTGAATAGTGTTTTACGCCACATTCAACAATTTTTCAGTTATTGGGTGGCAGCCATTTTTTAATGGGGGGGAGGAGGAGAGAATCTTGTTGTGTATGAAGAGTCCACTTGCCTTCCGCAAGCAAACTAGCAAATTTTCTCATAAAGATTAGCTCAGGTTTCAGCAGGCTAGATCCTGAGGTGACCAGAAGTGAGAGACTTCATGGTCCAAAGCACAATGCTCTGACCACTTGACGACAGAGTTCCAAACAATACGAAAGCCACTGGACTGTCGGCTATAGCCGGATAAATTTGAATCTGACCGGTGAAAAAAATCTGGATATCGGACATTTTGTCCGATGACCTAAAGGTATTATAGAATCAAATTTTCGTGGTATATAAATTGTAACATGATAAAGATTGGTTGTAACAAAAAGCAAAACAAATTAATACAAATTCTGTGAACCTGATTAATTGCCGTGAAGACTTAGTTACAGCTACAACGAAGAAGGTATTTTACTCAAAATAGTAAATACCTTTTTCGTTGCAGCTGTAACTTGAGTACATCTGTTGATATGTGAATATTCTGCACACGTCATCACATGTCCCTAATGTTGATTTAAGAAGTTAAGAATAAGCTTAAAAATACAAGAAAAAGGAAAGTAGATTTAGGTCTGTTCATTTGACCCCGAAATTCCTGTGTGATCTGATTTTGACTTTCTATGATTATTACGAGTTGATTTCTGAAGAGTCAGTCTGCAGTTTGTCAGGGAAAAGTGTGAATGGATCGACCAATGAAAATGCGCAATTTAATTGCACATGGTTTTTGACAGTCAGTCAATTTCATTGGAAACCGATTGTAAGAAGACACTTGCTTCATCTCATGCATATCTATTGTCACTCCCTTATCATACATACTTTTTTGTAAAATGTCGGATTTTGTCATTTTTCCTGTTTTTTTTTGTCCTGTGGAGGAACAATATGGCTGAAAGGTCCTGTAAGGGGACAAGTAACTCAAACCTGACTTACAGAAAACTTGTTTTTGAGAGCTCTGGACATGATGGAGGTCAAGCCTTGACCACTACTTCTTTTCTTTGATCTACTTATGATAGGTGTACCTCCTGGACTCCTGTATCAGAAAAAAATAATGTTTTATTTTGGTTTTTCTTTACCATAAATTCATGAGAAACAATTTGATTTACCTCACTGCATCTGTTATTGACCTAAATATATATATCATTGACCTCAATATATCTGTTAATGACCTCAATATAGCTGTTATGTTATTGACCTCAGTATAACTGTTATTGATTTCAATATATGTTATTGACTTTAATATATCTGTTATTTACCTCAGTATATCTATTATTTACTTCAACAAAATCTAATATTTACCTCAAAAAGTCAAAATAGTTACCTTTTCATTTCAGTTTTCTTCAGTTTCTTCTTGAATCCTATGACTTCCTTAGCAATCCTGGGGTAAAAGTTAAAAATGAAAGCTTACACAATGTCTGCATGTCTTAACTGTAGTTAACTGGAAATAACTCCTGACATTTACAGACCTTTTTCTATAGTTTCCACAGGACCAAAATTTGGCCATACTCCCAATGCAAAACACATGCAGTCAATCTTGTCACTCAAAAGGAACAGGCAAATGTAGCCATAATAGGCAGGTTGATTTTATAAAGAGGTTTATTCATTGACATTATAAAAAAAGTTATCAAAGGTTATGTTTGAATGACTTTTATAAAGAGGTGGCCTTATATGCAAGTTTACACATTAATCCCTGGCTCAATCATTAGTGCGCTCGACTCTGGATTGTGAGGTCGTGAGTTTGAGCCCCGCCAACTGCAGTTTGGTTTCCTGTCTTTCGGATGAGACAGTAAAAACTGGAAGTCCCGTGTCACAGTAGATGTTGGTACGTTAAAGAACCCTACCGCTCAATGGCCATAAGTGCCGAGCATAGGCCAAAATTTGAAGCCCTTCACCGGCATCTGGTGACGTCTCCATATGAGTGAAGTATTCTTGAGTGGGATGTTAAACAACAATAAACAAACAAGCAAACACATTGTTCCCAATTTAATGAAAATTATTCCCATTTTGGTGTACAGACCTTGACTGATATGAAACATGAAATATTACAAGGAGAAATGTACTGTGAAACTTAGGGACACAAAAAAATTAATCTTTATAGGGAGGTGGTTTTGATATAGAGGTTGATTTGTACAAAAATGGTACTATTGGGGACAGCAAAAAAATGGTCTGTGACCAGGTGGTCTTTTTATACAGGTGGTTGCTAAAGCAGGTTTCACTGTATTTAAAAACTGAGATTCTTTTAGATTTAGATGAGTACAAACTTATTTTTGTCAATTTGACCTCCAAAATCCAATATCATTCATGTGGTGACATCACAATATCCGATACCTCTGTGATACCTTGGACAAACAGTGAAGTCAGCTTTCGCAAGAAATGCGTTGTATCAGTCTATCTAGTATGTGACTTTCCCGTGTTTTTTTTTTAAATCACTCGGTACATCTGTACTCACTTGGCTTGGGCATTTTCTTTATTGAGGTCATCAGGATTTGTGGCTCTTTTCAATGACTGGATCAAGGTAAGGTTTTCCTCCTTTACAATGCTGGAGCCTGATCCATCACTGCTTTTCTGGATAAAACCAAAAACAAAAACAATGAAATACAAAACAAGATTATTGGACATGTGCTAACATGGTCTGTTTTAAATACTTTTTTTTGGAAGTTGATAATTTTTGGAAACACAGGCATTCATAAGAATATGCCTGCTATTCTGAGACACCTAATAAATTGTTATAACACCCCCCCCCCCCCCCCCCCCCCCCCCCCCCCCCCCCCACACACCTAGGAGTAAACATTGGTATTACTTCAACAAATGGTACTGTTATACCCTTTTTTTATTCTCTACACTCTCCTATAATGAACAAATGAAGAATTCTTGATGTTTGCCTCACAAAAATGTTGGACCGGTCAACTTTGTGTGAAATACTGCCCACTTATGTCACAGACCAATACTATTTGGTACTACCAGTCAACTTTGTGTGAAATATTGCCCACTTATGTCACAGGTCATTATGTCACAGGTCATTATGTCACAGGTCATTACTATTCGGTACTCCCTGGCCATTTCTTGTTGATTTCCTCCATACATCAATTGTGATATCCCAGTGAATGATAGGAGAGTATAGAAAACTAAAAAAATAAAGGTATAACAAACCATTTGTAGACTGGGTGTGATATCAACATGTGTTAAGTTAAACCCTTGGACCAAACTGCTGCATTCAGCATGCAACCTTAGGCAAAAGTTTGGTCCTCTGATTTGACATAAAACATATTGACCTCACACCCAGTCAGCAAATCAACAGAGAGGGTTATATTATCAAAAGAGAGGGCTATATGATCAAAAGAGAGGGCCTTATAAAGTCTGCCAGTCCATGTCCTAACCGGGGTAAATGAATGAAGCCATTGTATCAACGTGTAAGATACATCAATAAGTTACAAAAACCTGTGTATTATCTGGGATGAAAAAAGTTATACAGAAGATCCTGCTTTAGCGACCACCTGTGTAGTAAGACCACCTGGTCATAAAGACCAGTTTTTGCTGTCTGCAGTAGTCCTATTTGTGTACAAATCAACCTCTATATTAAAGACCACCTCCATATAAAGACCACCTCCTTATAAAGACCGGTTTTCTTGTGTCCTCAAGGAGGTTGTTATAAACCAGTATCACTGTAGTCTAGGAGACATGTGTAGTATTGTCTGGAATGAAAAGTTACAGCCTAAAAGACTTTGTATTCTCTATGGAAACTTGTGTAGTATTACTACTATCTGGGGATGACCTTAGGCCAATCAATAAATCAATCAATCAAACGCTCAATCAATAAATAAGTAAATAAATAAATAAAAAATGAATAAAATAAAAAAAATGTTTTATGTAAATTGACCCACTCGCCATCTAAAAAGCACACCCCTAAAAATATTTAAAGCAATTTTGGCCTTTTCTTTTCATCTGGAAAATCAAAATTTTTTTTTCTGATTTATATTGACATATTAGGAAAAATGAAAAAAAAAAATTTATATTTTTGTTGAATGATATACACAACATAAAAGAGGCGACCTGCCTCGGTCAGTAGCGTGCTTGACTCTTGATCATGAGGTCACCAGTTTGAGTCCAGTCGGTGGCGACAGGTCAGATGAAACAGTTAAAAAAAAGAAAAGGAAGCCTGGTCCCGTGTCACAGTAGGTGTCAAAACGTTAAAAAACCCTCACTGCTCAATGGCCATAAGTGCGAAACATAGCATTAGGCCAAAATTTGAATCCCTTCACTGACATTTGCTGACATCTCCATATGAGTGAAAAATTCTTGAGTGGGATTTTAATTAACAAACAAAACAAACAAACAAACAAACAAACAAAACAAACAAACAACATGACATCAAAGGGGCATTTGCTGCAGTTACCAAAAAAATAAAAAATAAATAAATAAATAAATAAAAAAAATTAAAAAATTGAAAAAATATTTTTTTAAATACTTTTACTTCTTGTTTTTAATGTACAATAAAAAATAGGAGCTATACACAGGCATAAGAAATCTTACATTCCTATATACTGGTATTTAGTACAAGTATGGACAGGCCCAGTGTGGTATTCATATACAAATAGTAAAGTTGAGTTAATCAGTTGCAATTGAAAAGGTGCCAAACCTGGGTTTGTCAAGTAATTTTCACAAAATACATAGGGAGTTAAGAATTTCTTATACCTGTATCTCTTTTTAGTTATTGTATTTCAAACGAAGTAGTAAAAATGGAATAATATATTTGAAAAAAAAAAGAAGCTAGTGCCCCTTTAAATTAAAGACTGATGTGTGTGTGTGTGTGTGTACAAAAAATATGAAAAATATGAAACATACATATTAAACAAGCTATTATCAATTTTTTCTAAAAGTCGGTGTATTATTTCTTCAGAAAACATACATATAATGATTTACTTTATTCCTATAGATTTCTGTGAGGGATTGAGGCCCTTTATAAAAAGATTTTAATTTTGATTTTACTGCCAATGTCTTCATGATGAATTCACAAAGTGTTATTGCATGTAATAACCCGCTGACATACACCAGTATTGAAACCAACAGGTAAACTCAACCAACGCCTCAACATGAATACCTGATACAATAGACATACATGTAAAAGCAAACATCTAAATAAAGAGGAACTATAATTAGCAAGTGTACGAACAATCACTTTCTGGTTACTGGATGTTCCTTCACCGGATATGAACTACCTGTGTGCCTTTACAAGATATGAACCAAACACAACAGTCAGTTTGTGAAGATCAAGGAAGTAAAATAGGAATCATGATTGGAGGTTATATTTTAGAACACAGGTAACTAGAGAAGAAATACAGGTAACTATAGAAATACAGGTAACTATAGAAATACATACAGGTAACTATAGAAATACAGGTAACTAGAGAAATACAGGTAACTATGCATCTGGGCCCAAAGTCACCAAATTTACTCAATACGAAATCTCAACTTTCATTTCATTATTTTGACTATACATATATTTGTTAAACTTTTGGGTTTGCGTGAACAGGAAGCATATTATTTTTTTTTATCATTCACACATAAATTTTTGCTTCATACTTATGATTTCCCTATAAAAAATGAATAAATATGTTGAGTACGGTACTAAAAATTTGAGTACGTACTGAAACAGTATTTTATTATTTCTGAAGTTTTCTTTAAATGAGCAATGATTTTGACCATTATTTACAATCATATGCCATCAATATACAAACATGTCCAGTTACAGAATAAATATTACACGTTTTTACCTTTAAATCATGAAAAGTAAGATGAGCTTGAATACTGAGACAAGGAGTAGAGCCAGAAACCACCATAACTGGCCCTGGTTAACATGAAAAATTAAAATGCTTTAAAATAAGTCTAAACCAATCTTAATTAAAAAGTAATCACATGTTCATGTAGAGATGCATATGGATTTTGTTAACAATTTTTATAGTACTTTTTAATTATTACTAATTTGATGTCCCATCCTTCGGATGAGACAGTAAAAACCAAGGTCCCTTGTCACAGTAGGTGTCGGCACATTAAAGAACCCTCACTGCTCAATGACCGTTAGTGCCTAGCATAGGTCAAAATTTGAAGCCCTTAACCGACATTTGGTGACGTCTCCATATGAGTGAAATATTCTGGAGTGGGAACAATACAACTACAGCTTAATTGATTAGAATTTCAACATTTTAAACAGCTTGAAATTACCTAATAACTTAAAAATTGTATTTTGATTTTTTTTGGTCATATATTCCGACAGAATACAGTGATTGAAATTGATATAAGAAATTCTATTAAAAGTAATTTATCATAAATATCAAAATACATTGTTTGAGTTCCTCGAAAACAATGTCTGTTAAAGGAGTCGTTCAGGTATGCCAATGTAAAAAAATTCCAAATTTTTTTTCTCTCCATGGCTGTACATGTATGTAGATTTCTATAAATTCTTACATTGTTAACTCCGAGTTCTATAATTTCCAGCAGTATTATTTCCAACACATTTTCATTCTGATTATTTACTTTGCCACTGTTTATTGTGTTTGTTCCAACCTTGTTACACAAAGTAAATAAATGTCTGTCTCTACAAAAAATGACCACAACAGATCACGGCCAGACATCGGATTCATCTACTTTATACCCGGAAATCTGAAAAAATATATGTTCCTCACGGAGCTTGTATCGTCCTCAAATGACCCTTTATTGACATGTATGTGTATATCACGTTACAACAAAGAAGTGCTTTTGACAGTTATCCTAGTAAATATACTGTACTGAAAATTCCACACAATGCATTTTTTTCAATCAATTTGTTATAAACTTGAAAGCAATTTTTGAAAACTTTTGATTCAAAATCTAAAAATCCCTAGTTCTTTCAATCTTTGAAATAAAAAAAATATCAAACGTTAACAGCTTTGATATGGCAAGTTTGTTTCCTTCCAAACAGCTATAAAGATATCTGATTTGGTGAAACATAACAATATAAGTAGACAAAACTCACAGAACCATCGACTCCCTCCATGGATCTGCTAATGAGGCAAAATATTATTATCATAAGTCATATAACATTTATCATGGCCCCATACAAAACCGACAGGGGAACACACTATGGGTAAAAGTACACGCATAGGTCTACCAAGTAGCACATCCGTGATCTGTCAGAAACCAAAACAATTATACTGTCAATTTTTCCAACAATAAGGGAGTACCAGGGTGGATCCAGGAATTTTCACAGATGGGTGTAAAGTAAAGGATTTTAATTTTAGAGCAAGGATGAGTACAAAAATGTTTTTTGCCGAACATAGTGAAAATTTTGGTAATTTATTTTTATCAATTTTCGAATTTTTTAATAAAAAAAAAATATATAGGTCTTAAAACATTTTTTGTCAAATTCTGGGCTTCTGAGTTGATTTTAACTGTACATACATCTATATTTTGGCGTCCAAAGGGGCGCACGCCCGTTACTTCCCCCTTGAATCCACTACAGTGGATGCTGTGCAGGCCAAACATCATGTCTTGCTCTGTTTTCACACATTAGACTACTGAAGCTCTAATATTTGGTGCCCGCCACACCTGTTATGATCTAATTTACATTCATTGTGGTTGCGAAGATGTGCCAATCTACTTACATTTATGAGTAGTGTAACAGTCATGGATATAGGCAGATTAACTGACTCAGATGACCTAACTGACCCAGATGACCTAACTGACTCAGATGACCTGACTGACTCAGATGATCTAACTGACTCAGATGACCTAACTGACTCAGATGACCTAACTGACCCAGATGACCTGACTGACTCAGATGACCTGACTGACTCAGATGACCATAACTGACTCAGATGATCTAACTGACTCAGATGACCATAACTGACTCAGATGACCTGACTGACTCAGATGACCATAACTGACTCAGATGACCTAACTGACTCAGATGACCTGACTGACTCAGATGACCATAACTGACTCAGATGACCTGACTGACTCAGATGACCATAACTGACTCAGATGACCTGACTGACTCAGATGACCATAACTGACTCAGATGATCTAACTGACTCAGATGACCTAACTGACTCAGATGAACTGACTCAGATGACCTAACTGACTCAGATGACCTAACTGACTCAGATGACCTAACTGACTCAGATGACCTAACTGACTCAGATGACCTAACTGACTCAGATGACCTAAGAAGTATACTTATGTATTTTTCCCCACATTTCAGATAAACAATGGCTACCGGATCGGTCCACGCCTTCCAATTGCCACTGACTTGCGATGTGTGCGAGGGATCTGAGAACGTAGATTGGTACTGCCGGGAATGTAGAGGGAACATATGCACAGCATGTAAAGTCAACCACGAAATCACAAGAATCTCGCGAAACCATCAAATTATTCCGATACTTGACGGGCTGAAACAACGCTCTACGGAAGAAGAATGCAGCTCACATCAATCTTGTATCTGTTCTTTACACTGTAATACCTGTTGTACACTCATCTGCAGTAAATGTATCAGCAGTGGGGTGCATAGAGGTCATGACATTGATGAAATCGAAGATGCCATGAAAAAAGCGCAGCAAGAAATAAAAGATTACTACAATACGTTAAAAGGTTATCTTCCACACTGTGAAGCAGAGGAGGCAAAAATAACTGGGAAGTTTACAGACTGTGAAAACTGGATCACATCTATCAAACAGGACATAAACAAGCATCAAAATGAACTGAAAGATAAAATTGACAGATCATGTGATGATTTACTGAAGATGGCTGATGAGGAGGGAAAACATAAAAAAACAGAAGTTGAAAATGCACATCAGATGCTACAAGACACTGTCAGAGAAATAAAACAGCAAATGAACAGTAGTATAGAAGTTCAGACTAAACTTGTGTCTGAACAGATCAAATTCAATTCGGAAAAGCCTGACGTAATCCATCTAGATCTACCAAAGGCTCCTACACTGAATTTTTCGACTTTTGTACATGGTAAAGTGGACACAGTAGAAACAGTAGAACTAGTAGGGAAACTCACTGTACAAGTTAATGAAGTCCAGGGCACAACTCGTGTACAGCAGACCCCACACAGTGTAAAGTCCGCTGTAGAATTTCCAAGAATAAGCGTAGACAGACGCAGACTTGGCATGACCGTCAGTGAATTCTGTGCCATAGGTACAAACTTTGCTTGGGTAAAAGGTAGACTTACGAAAAAATTGAAACTTCTTTGCTTAGATCAAGATATCAGTCCAAGTCAGATTGTCAGGCAGATCTATGCAATTGAAATAGCTGACTTTTTTGCTACACAGAGTACAATATTTACAACAAATTATATAAGGAGTTGTATCAGAATTTTGAATGAGACCGGAAAAGTCACAAAGGTTATCGATACACATCCCTATAAACCATCTGGCATTTGTCTTGGTAAAAATGGCCAAGATGTTGTAGTCTGTGTCACCGAAAATGAAATTTATAGCAATCTGGTGATTTACAATAAAGACGGAGAGAAGACTGGTAGCATAAAATATACCGAAAAATCATTAGAAACGTTCACTGATCAGAGAGTAATACAGAATAACAGGGGAGATTACGGCATTGCTCACCATGATCACAAAATGGTCTATGTGGTGGACTGCAATGGTTTACCTCGCTACACATATGATGGATCTGGTGATAAAAACATGACGGACACATTTTACCCACGAAACATCTGCAGTGATGTCCACAATAATTTATTTGTTGCAGATTACAACAACCACAATATTCACATGTTGAGTGAAGACGGAACATTTATCCAAATTATTCTTTCTGCCCAAGATGGAGTTATGAAACCTATCGGACTATACATTGACATAGAAGGGAAGCTATGGATTGGTCAGGAAAATGGTGATCTCAACATTGTGACATATCGGAAAAATGATATTGAGGAATCCTGAATTTAACAGAACAGATTAAAATTATGATAAGTTGTTGAATCCTGAAATAAAGAATGCAGATTGGACAAACAATATTGTACAGTCCTAATTGTAGCAGAACAATCAAACAATGATATTGTACAAAGTAAATTTCCATGTTCTCATCAGAATACAAGGCTCATGTCCTATCTGGAATAATTCACTCCTTACATTTCGCTCATGTACTATCCGGAATAATTCACTCATTACATTTCACTCACATACTATCCGGAATAATTCACTCATTACATTTCGCTCATGTACTATCCAGAATAATTCACTCATTACATTTCACTCACGTACTATCAGGAATAATTCACTCATTACATTTCACTCATGTACTATCCCGAATAATTCACTCATTACATTTCATTCACGTACTATCGGGAATAATTCACTCATTACATTTCATTCACGTACTATCGGGAATAATTCACTCATTACATTTCACTCATGTACTATCCATAATAATTCACTCATTATATTTCACTCAAGTACTATCTGGAATAATTCACTTATTGAATTTCGCTCATGTACTATCCGGAATAATTCACTCATTATATTTCACTCATGTCCTATCCGGTATAATTCACTCATTACATTTCACTAAATACTTTTCGGAATAATTCACTCATTACATTTCGCTCACGTACTATCCCGATTAATTCACTCATTACATTTCGCTCACGTACTTTCCGGAATAATCCACTCATTACATTTCGCTCACGTACTATTCCGATTAATTCACTCATTACATTTCGCTCACTTCGATCACTACATTTGCACTTGAATGAATGAACAGTCAGAAAGCGTCAACCAGAAGAAACTTTTTTTACAGTGCCAGATTGTGATGTCATAGTAATTTACTTCAGAATTTTGTGACACTGCATTTACTACATCAAAACTTACTGGTGAAAGTTGTGATTTGTCAAACAATTTCAAGTGGAAAAACTATCATTTATTGGCAGTATATGTTAATATATTTCCTTTGGGTTTTTTTTTAAAAACATTTATTTATCCTCAAATTTGAAATGGAAATCCAAACTTCACAGAATCATATACAGAATGTCTCTGATTGGTCACCTGATTCACAGGGCAGATAAAGGATTGCTACTGAATAATGCATTCAAGCCCACGGGAGGGACTTTGACTGGAAGAGGGTGTTGTAATTATTTGAGTTATATAATTCTGTGGATTGTAGTTTTCATGTTTTTCTCTCTTTTGAAACAATCATGCTTTTTTTAATTCAAGGATTGCTAATAAATTACACTAATATCAGGTTCTGTTATGTGTATATATATGTATACACACACACACACACACACACACACACACACATATATATATATATATATATATATTCATTCATTAAAAACTTATTCATCGTTACATCTCCAGTATGCTTTGGGACCTACTTTGGACAAGTTGTTAGAGCACTGCCCTTTGAACCATGAAGTCTCTCATTCCTGGTCAGTGCAGGTTTGATTCGTGAAAACGTTAGCTAGTTAATTTGTGGAAGGCTGATGGTCTCTTCCCAGGTACACTGCAATCGGGTTCTCCCCCGCCCCCCACCATTAAAAACTGGCCGCCACCATATTACTGACAATTTGTTGAGTGGGGCGTAAAACACAATTCAAAATACAAATTCCAGTACGACATACAATTGTATTTAGAGTATGCATCTATTGCTATTTTGAATAACATCCATGGGTCCATTACTTGGCCCCATTCCCAAGACAAAATGCAGGTTTTCCCCATATATATATATATATATATATATATATATATATATATACACATATATATATATATATAATTCCCCACTTTGAGGTAGAGACTGCGACCGTAATACAAAATGAATAAACGCAGGGGAATACCCGTATAAATACAAAGGAGATTCCATTTCAGGTAGATTTCCATGTGTGCAAACCATTATTCACAAAAATTTGCATTGAAGTTCTGAATTGTATCACCAATGGTATTTTCCCAAAATTGCCAGATAAAAGTCTGTAAGGTCTTAATTTATTAAACAAAGAATCATGTAATGGTTTGCTGAACTTTTAAGAAACACTTTGATAGCGACCTAAACAGTATCAGTGATGATTTTGTGTCATTACAAAAATATCTGAAATACGTTGGCCGCCATTAATCCCCCCATGGGGAATGCACAAAGCCATGCTGAAAAAGAATTGCGAAAATAAGCTACAATATCGTCAAAATGTGGAACCTGTAAATGTAATGTAATGCAAAATGTAACCTATTGTAAAATCTGTTTTTTTTCCCCAATTTTGAGCAAACATTTCCCAGGTGTGATCATCATGTTGTTCACATTCAGTAAACAAAAAACTGGAGAATTCAAAACAAAAAGGTTAAATGGATCAAAATTTATTCCCCCTCTTGATTTCCATGTTTCATTTCAACCGAACATAATTTTGGGATATACGAAAACGTAGGAAATCATAGCTAATGGCCAGGAGTCTGGGTAATTATTGGCCGGGGGCAATATGCCCCCCCCCAGAAGCTCTGGATAAAATGGTGCAAAATCCTACATTCTTGTCATTTCCAGGCAACTAAAATGGCTAAAAAAATGTCAGATTTTTTTGAAATATTTTATTTACTCACATTTGCCGCTTTGGGGATAAAACTTGATGACAGTTGGTGGCGAAATTATCTTCTCAACAATGCCCAAATTGTGAATGGATAAAATGGTGCAAAAATCCCACACTTTTGTCATTTCCAGGCAAAATATATGACTTTAAAAAAGTCAGATTTTTTTTAGAAATATTCTATTTACTCACATTTGCCGATTTGGGAATAAAATTTGATAAAAGTTGGAGAGGAATTATCTTCTCAACAACACCAGGATTGTGAACATTTCTTCTCAAGTGTTAGTGAAGGAATTTCCAACTTCTGAGGTGTAGCCTATATAATAAGTAGCTGGTGTCAGGTAGGACGAAATTCTGCATGATATGGGCCGTGCTGGTATCAGGTAAATTCGGCACCAAGTTATGCGCTATTTGTACAAGTACAAAAATTACTTGGTGCCGATATTACGTGATGCTGAAATAATGTGACTTCCCATATGCTATCCATTTTTCGCTTCGTTGTCAACATCCCTGAGCTCAACATTATTATAAAAATTTCCATTGAAGACATTCTGATGTTTTTCACATGCTGGCCAGGTTGAACAGTTTTGAACGGAGCGCCCAGACCACAGTCATTTTTCTCGACCTCGTGACAGTGACAGACATCAGGTTCCACGAATTGCCAAAAACAAGCCCAGAACATGTACAAGGACCGAACATGTACAAGGGGGGGGGGAGAGGAGAGGAGAGGAGAGAGGAGAGAGAGAGAGAGAGAGAGAGAGAGACAGAGAGACAGAGAGACAGAGACAGAGAGAGACAGACTGAGTTATGGTATTAGCTTTTCGTCCCAGCAAGCTATAAATTGCACTGGCAAGAGTAATCATTCCTACTTGTCACCATAATAAGAAAGTATCCAGTGAGGAGAAAAACTTTTTCTTTTTCTCGTGCGGCTTGTCATAACCAAAAAAATTAGTAGTTTCATCCATATGATAATCAAAAGGTTACTCTTCTGTTTATCAGACAAGAGCAATGGTGTAAGATTTAGCTGAAAAAGGAATCAAGTATTTAAGGACATTAAAATAAAACAAACAAACACCCCCCCCCCCCCCCCCCCCCCAAAATAAATAAATAAATAAAGAAAAAGAAAAATATTGCTATTTTGATTCACATTATTTTTTTCATGTGGTTTATCTTTCTTTTTTTCAAACTGACTTCAGCTGATAAGTATAAACATACTGTAAAGTTGTTTAATTTCACTGGGAGAAAATTTCAAGCATTGATTTTGCATTGGGTATTGGGCCTTATGTGCAAAGTGTACCAACCCTATGTACTTACCGTGTGGTCACGGTTTAGATCTCGTTTTCTCAGCTTCACCGCCTTCAAATCGTCAGAGGTGATCTTCATCAGCTTACTACATTTTTGTTCCTGAAGGAAAAAACAAAATGTGTTCGATAAACCAAGTTCAACTTATCCTAGATATTAATGATACTCTGTAAATCCAGACAGTTTGGCAGTACTTTATCTTTACGAAATACCGGTTCTAAATTTGGGATGCCCAACTCGTCATACTATTTATCGTACTTCATTCATGGTCATTATTTTCAAATGAGGCTAAACACAACTCCCTTAAATTTACTCTTGCACAAATTTAAATCTTGCTTCCTCTCCGACGAAGATACAAAGTGGCAGAACATTATATCATAAGATTTTAATCTTTCAACGATTTTGTCAACTGCAAATTATTTAACAGAGAATTTAAAGCATATACCAGTGTTCGAAAAATTTCTTACTCGCCAATGTGAGTGGGGGAGTAGATTGTTTAAAGCCTGGTTAGCCATTTGTCTTGACACTGGTATCTACCAAATTTTTTCAATGGTTTTCAATGGTCAAATTGAATGTCACTGTTCAAGCAATCTAAAAAAAAATATTCCCAAATCAAAATACATACATTTTAATAGAACTGAAAAATGGAAACTTAAAGATAAAATAAAGGGAAATTAAATTAGTTAAAAAGAAGTACTTGCTGCCATTTGTTTCCCATTTTACAATTAAATCTACACCACCAATAATTATGCACCACTTTACTGGGAAAGGGAGTTCATACATGAAAAATGTAAAATGCTTATTGGAGTTTTGGAGACCAAGTTCATCAACACATTCTCGGTAAATTCCTGACATTCTTTTCTGACCATTCTGGGATTCTATCAAATGTAAATCATGTTAATGGTCATTCAATTTAGGGACCTGCGTGGCCAAGTGGTCAGAGCATCAGGTTTTAAACCATGAAGTCTCTCACTTGCAGTGGTCAGTACAGGTTTGAGCCCCAGTCGAATCTAAGCTGATTTTTGTGAGAAATTTGACCAGTTTACTTGTGGAAGGCCAGTGGTCTCTTCCCTGGAACATTGTAACCGAGTGTAACAGGCCGTCACCATATAAAAGAACAAAAGGCAGGGCTCTACAATTACGCTGTCCCGTTACCCAGGGTGAGTTGGTTTTGTGATCGGGAAAGTATCATCTCACTTATAACCTACCCATTTGGGAAAGTTGCTGAAAATGTTATTTCAACCTGAGGCCGATTAAATCATTACTGACTAGATTTTAGATTTAGTCAAAGACTGATAAAATCGACTCACAACGTCTGTAGCTTGAAAGTGCAACTTATTTTGCCAAAGCAGACATGTTAACTCTACCGATTTCGGCGGAGGTCTACCGCTTTTTAGACCTATCTTCCGCCTACCGCTTTTATGTCCAAAACTTCAGATTTCTTTACATTTCTACCAAAGTGAAATAATTTTCGGAATATACATGTTCTTAATAGTCTGCCGGGGTACACTTAATCCTCCAGTTTACTTCACACCTGTGCATCGTTTTGACAATACCCAGGCCTCCGTTGATATACAGACTAACTCGTACTACTTGTCATGCCTAATTTACGTTACCTGCAATTAATACCATCTCTTTTGAGACTCCAATCATCATCAATGGGCGACAATTAATTCCTGATAATCATTTAATTAGACTTAAATCTCGATAAACTTCTCCACGTGGTGATATGTCAGACAAGGACAGATGACATGAGGCCGCTTATATCATTATTATATATATCGCTTATTATCAAAAAATTATGTTCCACACACCAATTACACTTTAAAAATACAAACTAATACTAATAAAAGTTGTAATTTAACCCCAAAAGAAAGAGAGAATGAGTATTACATGCTTTGACATGTACATGCATATGCAGCTCACAACAATTAATTGCTGCTTATATCATTGACAAAAAATAGTTTACCAACTAGCCTATTCATAGTTTTATATCTATTAAATGCAATGGATAAAAGCAGTGTACCTAAATTTTAATGCAACTGAACATTAAATTGGCAGAATTTTGCTTAGGTCAGAAATTATTTTTGGCAACTAAACTAGCACTTAACATTTTTGTTTTACCTTTTTACATAATTATTGATTAATTTGAAAAATGCATAAAACACAAAAAAATCATACATTATGTGTAATAATAATGATAATAACTGAATAAGTATGATGTAAAAATTATTTTTTTTAAGGATTTTTAATTTTGGCCAATGAAAATTGAAGTTTGCCAAGAATTTGAACAATTATATATTTTCAGCTGGACTAACACTGTTTGACCATAATATTTTTTAAGAAATATAGTGATAAATTCTGACTTTATTCCCCATGACTTTTTTTCTGAATACCATTTTGTCGAGTGGTTCTCCTCTGGAATAAAATGACCCACCGCAAGATCTTGCTACATGTATGTGGTCTAGTAGTAGGGTAGGCATGAAGCATATTAAATAAAATCAGTCCCGCTTTGTATCTTCCAAAGAAATCACATGAAGTTTAACTATGTGACAAATAAATTAAAAATCTGTCGTGTTACTTGTGTTTAATAGCTTGGGTGGGTAGATTTCGTGGCTGGGTGAGTAAATTTTTACCTGTCACTCACCTGTGACGTGTTAACGTATATTTAAATACTCTTGAAACCCAAAGCTATGGTAACATGTGAGTCCATTACATGTATAACGAAAATAGTTGTCAATAGATGTTGAATACAGCTTATTATCTACACATGGTGTCAAATCAGATCAACAGTGTCTATTAATGGGGAACAAGATGAGTAAATTAAAATTTTTTTTCATAGCTTTTGATTTAATTTTATATACATGTACCCCTGATTTGTATCCTTGTACCCCTTATTTTTGTTACCCATGTAGTACAAAAACCCCTATTCTGAAAAAGCAGTGGGAACACTGGTTTTGGAGGAGAAATCGAAAATGTGAAAAGTTAAGGGACAGACGAAGAGACTGACAGACAGACAGACGACGGACAAAAGGCAATCAGAAAAAGCTCACTTGAATCTTCGGGTTAAGGTTTGCTAAAGATTATTGAGAGGTCAAATCATTCAATTTATGAAATTACTTACCTCTGTTAATTTTCTTTTCTTCTGCACTCTAACTAGTGGAGCAGCTTTAGGGGTATACACTGGTGGTGGTGGGGGTGGGGGTGGGGGTGGAGGAGGAGGCGGTGGTACAGGTGGAATAATTCCCGGTAGCTCTGGTGCGGATCCTGTGGCAGTGCCGATCTGCTTTCCACATCGTGAACACAAACATCTACATGGACTACACAGTGGCGACATTACAACTGTTTTGGGTTCTTCTCGCTGCTTCTGTTCAGTAGATAAAGTAAAAAAAACACTGTTCTACATGTTTCTACACCACACTACAGACGCATGGAAATAACTGGGGTCGAATTTAGCATTTCTGTCTCACTTGTCAACTACTGGAATTGTTGGAAACTAATTTTTCTTGTCCTATGGCAAAGCCACTAGACCCAAAGTGGTATGACGAATTATCAATTTGGCAAATATTTACTGAATCAATATCGGAGTTGCATAAGTTGTCTATTTTGTGTTTTTATATTGTCATGAGTCAAAGTTACTACTGGTATGACTTTCTCAGTTTGAGTATGAGAAAGAAAAAATTGATTCTGGTGTTCAATGTACAATACAGCAAAATCTGCTTATGAGACTACCTGTGTATAAAGACTCCCTGGTCACTCTAATAGTATCATTGGTCATGGTAATACAGTAATGTTTACAATGAAACTTGTATATAACGACCTCCTTAGGAACACAAGAGTCTTTATAGTGAGGTGGTCAAGCTTGATTTGTACACAAATGGTACTACTGGGGACGAAATAAAAAAAGGTCTTTATACACAGGTGGTCGCTAAACCAGGTTTTACTGTATATATAAAACATGTCATTTTGTTTCGTTGTTGTTTCACTAAAACGGAAATGTAACCAGCTTTGGGAACAGTTACAAGATGTACCCTGTTCCAGCAATTGAACCTGGAACTTTCCCCATGCCAGTTGAATGGCAGACTAGACATCGGAAACCAATGAAAACTGCGGAACGCGAGTGTTGACATTGGAAACAGTGGAGCACATGAGATGGGCATAGTCACCTGAGTGAAATAATAACTAGATTTGACCCTTTTTGGAGCCCCTATGGGTACTAACCCATTCTCATTTACAACATTATATGGTTTCCCATGAGAATTATTTCAGAAAAGCTGGGTTAAAACTGAATCATTGATATATCAGAAGTAAAAAATGTCCAGAAGTTAAAGACAAATTCATACTTTCTATTCACTTAGGTGCCTTTGACCTTGACTTTTGACCAAAGTTAACAATGGACTACGCACAACAGCAGACAAAAGACAATCACAATAGGCTCAAGGTGACCTAAATTGATCATATCCGGATATAACGGGCAGTTTGCGTGTTTTCTTTATAACAAGAATTCAGAAAAAAGAGGATCATTATGGGCTCCGGAAACATTACTGCTAAAGATGGAGTATACAGACAAACTAATTTCTGTATACAAATTTCAAACTCGCTGCCACCTAGTACAAATTTAAGACTTCAAAAAGACTGGTGTTGCACTGTGAATCCATCTGACCTATGACTATAACACCTTTAAACCATTCTCATCCATTTCAACTTTAATTTTTTCAACATATTGTGATTTTTAAATTCTAAACATTTGCAATTTACAGCATTTTGCATTTTTTAAATTTTCAACATTTTGCACTTTTTCAGTTTTCAACATTTTGCTGCCCTTAGCTGGTGCAATGGATTGGAATATATTTCGGGGGTATGATTCTTATTTGTAGTCGTTTAATGGGGAAAATACCGATTTTAAAACATTACAGCAAAATTTTGAAAAAGGAAAAATTCCTCCTGTTGGAGGAAAATTATCATCCCCCAATTATTTTCCCTACTTCACAATTTTTCACCCCTTGCAAAATTTGTGAAATTAAATGGCCAACAAAAATTAAGGGGTTTACAGTATGTAAAACTCAGGAGGACTTACTTCCTTGTCATTTTTCATCTGTTGTAGTTCTTTTTCCAGATTTTCAAGTTTCTGCAAAGCTGCCTGTAACTCCTCTTGATACTGGCTATACGGCCATAACTTCTTCCCTGCGGCTTGAATCCCCTGAGAAGTTAAAATAATCGTATCACAGTGCCGCAGATAAGGTGCATATTTACCACCTAACAAGACATGATTGTGAAACACAAATGCCCCTGGTCCCGACGTTTTGACCCAATCCCAACCCCAGGGGCTTGTGATGTCAGTGAAGTGTGAGCAACCCTTAGATGAACTTACAGTCTAAGTTTGGTTACTGTATCATGATCCAAACTTGAAATATTGCACTTTATACGTAAACAGGATGGAATTATGGACAGACAGACAGAAAGACAGACAGACAAAGAGACGGATGATCCAAACACTATATGCCACTGGCGGACCTTTCAAGCTGGGACATTAAAATCACTGGATATGCAAGCAAATTGAAATCCAAGCATAATGCAACCAACACAATTTAAATCTGAAGATAACATTGAAGACATTGAATCTGGAACTTACTGAAAGATAAAACATAGAGTGTACATGTTGTGAATGGATCTTGATCATTAAATGATTAAGTGTCTTCAAGCCTAACAGTGATACTGCATTTTGCCGACCCTCACCCAGATGCTATAGCTTGGACTGGCATAATACAGATTGTGAAATGTTGATCAATTAACTGTAATTTAGCAGTCAAATCATTAGTTAAAGAAAATTGATGGAAATCAAAATTTGGCAGTAGAAGTAGAAAATACAGTGGAACCTGTCCTAAGAAACAACTGTCATAAATGACCACCTGTCTATTGAGACCACTTTCTGAAAACCACTTGGTTCAATAATTCTTTAAATAAAACCTGTTTTGAGTGACCACCTGTCTTTTAAGACCACATTTCAGTGGCAGTAGGGGTGGTCTTTCTAGACAGGTTCCACTGTACATATTTGACCGAAATTCGGTGGGTAAAAATACCCATTGCAATTGGAAAGTGGTGGGTAGTGTACCCAGGTATTCTGAAAGTTATCTGCAGCATTGGTATCAACAGTTGAAAAATTCTAAAATCATGCATTTTAGGTACGACTTAAGCTCTCCGGACTTTGATCCTGGCAAGCTGTGCAATGTATACCTTACTAAGACATCCCTGGCACCAAGAAAATACAGAGGAAAGTCCTGTAACCTTAGAAACCAGTTTGGTGACCTTTATCCAAGACACTGCATCTGGGCCTATGGAATCTACTTTGTTTCTGTAGGGACTAAGGTTTAGAAAGGCACTGCCATCCTTGTCATGAGAACTGAAAATAACACATTTTTAAACAAAATTATTCAGACTGAAAATTAAAAATAAATTGTGCCATATAGCCAGCCCATCCCACTTTTAAAAACCAAACCTGAAATGTGTTAGGCAGCTTGGTCAACTTTAAATATCAAAATTTCTGAAACTTTGTCAAATTTACAAGTCAGAATATACATATACAGTTGACTCTGGATGGCTCGAACATCGAAACCTCAAAGTTCCTGAAACCTTGAAGTTTCATACAGGTCCCGATTTTTTTCCTTCATAAATTAAGTAAATTTACTCTCAATCTCTCGAACATCGATACCTTGAAGTTCTTGAAACCTTGAAGTCAATTTGAAGTCCCAATTTACTCTCGAAACCTTACAGTTCGAGTAATTATCGATGAATATATAAAGTGAGCAAGAACGATACTGGGACCCTTACCTGGCAGATTAAACAAAAGGTGATTTGATAACCAGGTGACAAGTACGTTCTGACCAAATCTAGTAGTAATTGACAGGATTGTTAATTAATTAAGATTTATCAAGACAGAAAAAACTATATATTAAACACACATCACAAATTACGATTTTATTACATGTGTTGATGTAATGGACAAGTCGTAATTTAACTTTTACATCAAGCAGTACTGTGCAGTAGGTTATTCCAACATTATATATCTTATAGATATCTCGATGACCATTTATATCATAATTGGCTCTGATGTATAATAAAGATTATGTATTTACAGGTTTTCATGTTTGAGAACTAGGTACAGAGATTCATGTGAATTATGAAAACAAGCATCCATCATTTTGTATAATATAAGAGCCTACATAGGTCGGAATATCGATTCCAGAACTCCCAAACTCTTTCGAAACCTCAAAGTTTTTTGGTGGTCTTGTTAACTTCAAGGTATTGAGAGTCACCTGTATTTTTAAATTACCGTATTTGACCCAATACACGGGTGGACATTAACATATGTCTAATTGTCCATGTCCAAATTACCGTATTTGACCCAATACACGGGTGGACATTAACATCTGTCTAATTGTCCATGTCCAAATTACAAATTTACCTCGTATTTCTGACCCAAATTACCACCCAATACACGGGTGGACATTAACATATGTCTAATTGTCCATGTCCAAATTACCGTATTTGACCCAATACACGGGTGGACATTAACATCTGTCTAATTGTCCATGTCCAAGTGAAAAAAAAGGCTCGGTAAATCTTCCTAAGCACTTGTCCAAGAGGACCAGTTAAAATAATCAACAATATTTATAATTTGTGATTTCAAACTTCAGCCAAATTTATGTGTACTTATAGGTGTTACCAGCATAACGACAATATAAATTATAAATGATAATGTGATGGGCATCCTCTGTGCCTGAATGCATGTGAGGTGTTTTGTTTTTGTGCATGTTTTGCAATGAATCTGCGTGATTCGCGCTGGTTTTTGCGTGTCTGGGAACACTGAATCGGTGCTATTTTGTGTTTTAATACTATCGTAAGTCAAAACAACTAGGATTATCTTTGAGTTAAGAAGAAAAGTAGGAAGCTGATTAGGTGATATTTAATGTGCATAATAAATAAACTTTTAATAATCATTGTTTACAATACTGCATTGCTTATACAGATTTTCTAATAGTCAACCAGACTAGCTGAAGCACAACATTGACTAGTCCGCTGCGAAAGTTACTAGTCTCGGACTGGCCGACTTATACTAATTTCAAACCCTGATATCAGTGAAAAATTCTTGGCAAGATTTGAAACAAACATTCTGAGAGTATTGATGAATCAATATATGTCCCATACTGTCCCCCTATGTTAAAACCAGCCTTCAAAAACTGTAACCAAAACCTGCAGATTTGGGGGAAAAAGTGAAGTCCATAACATCTCAAAAAAGAAAAAAATAATAAAAATATTTTTCAAAACAAAGTATCAGCATCCTAATTAAATGCAGGGATCTTTTACTCTTTTGGGAATAGGGCCTAGGCCTGAGAATTCTAAAAATACACAAAACTATGTGAAAATACAAGAATCTTGTCAAAATTATTGTCATATGCCTTACTATATTGGGAAATTTTGACTGCAAATTGGGAAAAAAATGTATTGTTTTTGCATTGGGAATGGAGCCTTATTTTGGCCTCATATGATATGGTGGAAATTCCATGAAATGAATAATGAACCATTGAAAAATTTTTAACAGATTTGGGGGGGGGGGGGGAGGAATATGGAGTCCAAAACATGTCATAAAAGAAGAAAATTTCAAATTTTATGACATGTTTTGGACTTCACTATCTTTTATGATAAAAGATGAAAATAATGAAAATATTTTTGCAGTATTATTCTCCAACATTTATGTTCGACCCCTAAAGAATCTCTTTGCAAAGTATCAGCATCCTGAACGATTGAAAAACTTTAACCAAAGGTTTCGGACAGACGGACAATGAGTCGAAGTTCATGGGACGACCCTGAAAAGTTTGACACGTTCTATAAGGTGTATATGACTGCTTCGAAACCATTTAAGACATATACAGTCATTATAATTAATAATTAGTGCTACATTTAACTTTATTTTTGTGAAATCAAAACAATGAGAGATTATGAGAAGAAGAATCATCATGAGATGTTTTTGTAAACATAAAATTTTGACTTCAAATCATATGTAAATGTTCGAATTGTAAAGTGTTGTAGATAGTGTAAAATAACAAAATTATTTGAGACTTTGACAATAGTTTGAAACATCAAGAAATTTGACTCATTGAAGTTTGACTGTATACATCGGTATACATTTTAAAGTATCTGTAAATGCAAAAACAAAACAGAACTATCAATACAGTGGAACCTGTCTTCAAGGACAACTCTCATGAAAGACCACCTGTCTTATGTGACCACATTCTAAAAACCACATGGTTAAATAACCCTTACAATAAAACCTCTTTTGAGAGATCACCTGTCTTGAGAGACCACATTTCAGTGGCATTTGGGGCGGTCTCTAAAGACAGGTTCGACTGTATTCAATGATTACCATTCCTGACGATCTTTTGTTTCTGTGCTGCATTGTGACGCCATCTAACTTACATCTACATACACATCCAAACCATTTTCATCTACACAAAACTCTGGAAGAAAATTCAGAATTCAAGCATTTAGTCACAACAGAAGTTTAAATTTCAAATAATTTCAGAAAAACTTTTCTACCACAATTTGTGTTGTTATAGTTCTACTCTTAAGCGGTGGTATAAACGAAGCTGCAGTAAACTTAACATTTACAAATAACCAACAGGACTGGTGCTGAATACAAATCTCAATGGCTGAGCCCTCACTATTACTGTACATGTAATAAAATGTTTGTAGATGAAGTTGCAGCAGACCAGTTGTTGGTGGTCAAAGTTGGCAATTAAAGCAGCGTTCGCCACATTCGCATTTAAAAAATTGGCCAATAAAATTCTCTTCTGGCGAAAATCATTGGTGAATGAAAATTTGGAGTTGAATCTTTTTTTATATATTTTCTGAAAATAATAATTCCTTATAGATATGCATTTCCAATCTGTCCGTGTACAATTAATCTTTGAGTTTGTTTCACACCTGTACATTGTTTTGACAGTACCCAGTCTTACATGTATGCCTCTGGTGCCAATGTGTATACAAAAGACTATAGCCGATAGGTAAACTGCTACTCGTCACGCCTAATTAAACATACCTGCAAATTATCCTGTCTTTTATATTACCCTCATCAACATCCATGATGATAATTAATTCCTAATGATCCGTTAATTATATTTAAAAGTCGGAAGACTTCACCGCATGTTGATATGACAAACGAAGGGCTAACGATATCGGGCCGCTTATGTACTTGTGTCGCAATTGATTACTTGTCTCATTATCAGAAAATTATGTTTACCACCCCAATTACACGGACAAAATGTGAAATAAAAATGATAACAGTCATAATTTAACCTGAAAAAAATGTGGTAATGACTATGACACCGATTGACATGTACATGCATCTCACAACCACTAGTTGCCACTTATATCAATGAAAATAAAAAAAAAATCAATAATAAATTGGTCTTGAAAATGCCTAATGCAATAGACAAAAGGCTAAAAAGGAACATAAATTTGAATGCAATGAACATTTGGTAGAATTCTGTAAAGATCCCAGGCCAGAAAATGGGATTGGCAAATTACTAACTTCAATGTGTCTGTAGGCCTACTTATATAGTCAGTAATTTCTATTCCAACTAGCACTTTTAGAGACTTTTACATTTTTCTACTTTCTCTTTACAAGAATAAAATATTTAGAATCATGGAAACCATAAAATTTTTAGTTATATAGGGACTCTTCATTGCAGTAATAATGATAATAACTGAACAAATATAATTAAAAAAAAAAAAAATCTTTGATTCTTTACATGTCTTTCATTTTGATAAGTAAATGTTGTTGGCTGTAGAGAAAGATGTTAGGAAAATTTCAAGAGAGTCTCTTTAAAATTTTTAATTGGAATGTAAATTAGTTGGTAGTGCGCTTGACACTTGATTATGAGGTCGTGAGTTTGAGTCCAGCTGGTAGCAGGTTGGATTCCTGTCTCTCGGTTGAGACAATTAACAGTCAGACTAATTAGAGAACTCTACAAATTTTAAGAAATATATGTAATTAAGTAAACAATTAACCATTTTATTGTATTTTTATAGTATTTCAAATCTGTTTTAGTGATTCAAGAATGATTTTTGATTTAAAATTAGATGATTATTTTAATAGTGACTTAATTTTTCAGCCATCCGTTTATATGGATGTTTCCTGATCATACAACATGGACATGGTTCTACAACAGGATCCTCCATTTATTCCCATTTTATGTCTGATATTTGTTGTTATGCTTACTTGATCTTCTAGTTTTATAAATCCATCATCAATAAGTTATGACATGACATAATTCCATATATATGAGATGTTTATTCTAGCTACCAATCTTTTTTGTAATCACTGCTGTACTATAGGCTTGTACTTGAATTTGTCGTAAATGCATATTCATTTTTGCATTATTATCAACCAATCAGCAAACGTCTTAGATGTTCTTATGTTCAAAATGGATACAGACGATGTGAATACAAAAAACAATGGGTAGCTAAAATAAATGTCGCATAGATATTGAATTATGTCATGTCATAACTTAGTGACGACGGATTTATGAATCTAAAAGATCAATTAAGCATATTTACAAATATCAGACATCAGCGATAAGAAATAAATGGTTAGAATGATCGCTAAACTGATGTGAAATGTCACAGCATCTTGCTATAAAGAAAGTATATGGGAGGACATCTGCCTCTGATTTTACCACTAAACAAATCGCTTAAAATCGGGCCAGAAAGTTCGGCCTAATTGTAATTAGTCTGACCGGACAGTAAAAAAAAGGTCTTGTGTCACAGTAGGTGTGGGCACGTTAATGAACCCTCATTGCTCAATGGCCGCAAATGTCGAGCATAGGCCGAAATTTGAAGCCCTTCATCAGCATTTGGTGACGTCTTCATATGAGTGAAAGATTCTCGACTGGGACGTTAAACAACAATAAACAAAAAAAATTTAATGAACTTGTGATTCTCAGTACGTCGTCTGCTAAATACTCCGACACCGCATCTATCGTGAAAAATTACCAGTTAGTTAAGTGAACTGAAATTAAACGAAATGAATACGAAATTGCCTGTTTAACTACCATACTGTTACAACTGTGATATCGATATGGATGCAGATCGGGTCCATTCCCAGGATAAGGTAACAGGAAATAGCTGTTTCATATTTAGCGCTATATCTAAACCAATCATCGTCAAGCTTTCATGTTTAGTCTTCTTTTGAAAAAAAAATGTATCCCATACCCGTAGAAGCTATTGAAAGAGACGTGCAAAAAGCATTCGTTCAAATGCACACCATTATATCAGCAATACTATAAATATCTAAATAAATTTAAACGATTTTTTTTCAAAAATAATTGTGAATCAAATTATCATCACATTTCAATGGAATATTCACCGATAAAAAAATAAACAGATTTACGGTTTCATGATTTTAGTTTTTAGAAATTAGTGATGTTTGTTCCCCATATGCGTAAGTAAGTTTGAGGTGTCTAATCTATACTCTCAGCTGAAATGTCAAATCTTTAAATTGACGATAAAAAAAATTACATTAAAACGATGAAACAATGAAACATTCTCTATAACAGCGAAAATCCCATTGAAATGCGTCACAGTATTGTGTTGAGTCTAAGAAATGCGGTTTTATGTGAAATAAAAGTAAAAAAAATGCCAGCCAATAGAGTCCGAATTTTTTGGTACATAATGTATCCCTGTCCACGTGCTTATATAGGTCTAACGAAGAGGTATAATCAATAGAGGAATTTTCGTACCATTTTGCCAGAGTTATTTCATTTGGTGACTATATAATTCTTGCGTATTTAAAGAGCTTAAAAAGAATCTTTATCTTGGGACAGAAATATTTATTTCAAGTCTTCATTAATCTATAAAGCTAATTTGGGCGAAAAATATGATGGCGCTAGGACCGACGGGAACTTGATTTTTTCTTCAGGCCATTTATTTGTTTAAATCAATGAAGTATACAACACATTTTGAAATTTCAACTGTGCAACCACCACCACAGCTGACAAACAGATCATACTCTGTTTTAAAATTGTTTAGTCTATTTTCTTTAACAACAACAACAACGAAAATAAATAAATAAATAAATAAATAAATAAATAAATAAATAAATAAATAAATAAATAAATAAAAACCTCAAAAGTATAAGTACATGATGTATTCTTAAATGGAAATGCCAACTATTTTAAAATGATACTCTGGATTTTTTTAAAACTATTTTCTCCGACTCCGTCGACAGACTTTTTCTGTTAAGTGAAGATGGGATACTTTAACCACAGGTCTGCCATTTATAACATTATTTCTGCTTTAACAGCGGGTTTACTGAGATATCAAAAAACAAAAGCATTGATAAATACAGATAACTTTCAGTGGATAAAATACTCCAGAAGCAATTTTTCACACAATACAATCAAATAATTTGTTATTTTCAATTTAACTCTTACTTGTAATATATCTATCATTATTTATTCAGCATTTTAAATGCGCCCATGTTCTCTGATCATAACTCGAATTTGCAAGATTTCCTATCAGACCAATAAATCACTCATGACAGAAAAATAACGCATCTTATACGGGCACGAGCTATGGGCAATATATTATATATAAAAAACCGACCAATAAGATTACCCGTACCAAAAAAAGGAAGTGTTATATGAAAATACAAACAAGCGGAATGGAGAAAACAGTAGACACCCTGGAAGCAATGGTTTATTATTTGTTTACATCGATGTTGTATTGAATCAAATTATTTTACATCAGTTTTTGGCATATTTCGTCTCAACTATCCTGACAGTACAAATGAATGAACATTTCAGCGGCATACATTTTTGTACATCTTGCCCAGTGATAAGTTGATTCTCTGATGGAGTGATGTAGAGGCCAGTGATGACTGAGGAACATGAACTAAACTGAACTCTAATAGAGAGCACACCTTCGAATGTCTTTTGCGAATTTGTTGATTACAAATTACCCAAAATGCAATGTTCTCCTCAGGCCTTTTAAAGTACCACGGTGCTATAATTCCTATATTCTGAGCCATATAAATAATACATAGGTAAACCTATGGAGAGGGCGAAGGCATTCATCAACAGTTTTACATGTTCAGTTAATCCCTTTGGGGATTCCGTCACATTGCCCCCTGCCGGGGGCAACACGACAGAATCCCCAAAGGGATTAATATTCAGTGTTTTTATCACGTAAATGTCCCGGTCATTCACTCATTGTCTTAAACAAAATATTGAGTGGCTGACTGTTTCCTTGGTGCTAAAACTTTAATTGAATATATGTGGTATTTATTAGTCATGAATTAAATGCACAGACATGTTTTTATGCTATATATTTTTCCGTATCCCAGCGTATCCACCATTTCGTGCAGTTCACATTACCAGAATAATGGAGGCGCTTTGTGGTCGGGTTCGATGTACAACCCTAGTCGTTATGGCTTAGTCTCGGTCTACAAAAACATTTCTTAGTGTGGTAGTTTATTACTTTGTTTGCAATGCGCTTTTAAGCAATGACTTTGCATTTCCGACATTTTGTTTATGTCACGCGCAAATTCCCGATGTGAGCAAAATTTTTACCATTAGTAGTACGGGTCCCAAGATGTACATGTAGTAGGAATAAATATGTGAGCTTCTCTACATATATGAGGGCTTTGCCCGCTATAAACTATAAAGTCATGAATTTTAAAATGAATTTGTAAAGCAACCAATCGTCAAAAAAAAAATTTAGCTTGTATAATTAAAACTGAAACAAATTTATCCTATATCTTTTCTACATACTTTTTTCCATGTTTGGCCACTTCAGTTTTTGAAAATTCTCTTCCAGTGGGAATCTCTGTGTTATCCATAATGTGTCAGTAAATTGTGAGTAATCATTAACACACTCACGCCTTTCTTCACAGGAGTTACCAAAACAGTATGGTCAATAAACTTTCCCTTTCTTTCACTTCAGCTTTCAAAATGTGAAAAATGGCTGCCATTACCAATGTAACATTAATTTGAGTGCGAATATCTAGTACAATACGGATTAAGTTTTATTTGTCTTGGGCATGGATAAATTAGTCAGTATACATAGGATACCGTTACGTAAATTTATGGGGTGCAGTAAGGGGTAAGCAGTGCCATTATTCATTCAATCCAACACTTTTTAATAGTATTTTATCTGAGTAAAATAATGGACAGAACACAACATGACACTATCAACAGTGATTAATATCATCAACATGTGGGTCTGGTAAAAGGACCCATTCCCAATGCAAAAATCAGCTATATTTTTCCCACTTTTGAGTAAAAATTTCCCAGTTATGTTCACCATGTACCTAACTTTTGGTATACAGTCAAACTTGTATATAAAGATTGCTCAGGGGGAATTATAAAAATGGTCTTTATTGACAGGTGGTCTTTATATAAAGGGTCACATGAAATATGAAATCCAAGAGATCAGATATGACTTTCATTATTTCCAACTGCATATTTCTTACCTGGTTAGACGTTCCATTTAATAAACATACATCTTATTTGTTACACTAAAGAAGTTTTCCTACCTGCAGGGTCTGGAAAATTGTTAAATGTTTATTTTTTATTTAATTCCAAATTGGGAATTTTTGCATATTTAGGGGAAAACATAAGCCATTTTTGCATTGGGAAGGATTCTGTAACCGGACCAAAAAATAGCCGTAGGAAAATTCCTGTACATGTACAACATGTAAATAATGAGAATGTGAATTAATTCAATGTTTTAAATAATTCAAATTAATTTATGATGCAATTGTATACATCGAGCATTACTAAAACTAAAACAGAGAAAAATATCTAAAAATTGGTCAAAGTCGGTGATCTGTGTTGTTAAGTCGCAATGAAGTGTAACAATATACAGAAAGGTGTAGATAGGTGAATTTTATTTACTTTTCATTTTATTTGACATAATCCAATGCTACGAGTGCCGGTGATATTACTGTTTGGATTGAGATGTTGACTTACTAATCAATCAATGATGTTCAATAAGATAAGATGTAAGATAAATATCCCATTGTATTCCTGAATACAAGAAAACAAAACATCAATCGTATAGTAATAATATTCAAATGCTCCTGTTAAAAAAGATACATTGTCACAAAGTGTATCCTTTTCGAAATTTTTGTTTTTAGTCTTAGACTTATGCTGATTAAGTATCATCACCGAATAATCATCACTGGAAACTTAGTTCATTAATTGATGATTGAAAACAAAATATCAGTGAGCGAAGATTGTTAGTTCCTGGTTGTAAAAAACACCCTGTCACAAAGCACATCTGAGTGCCTAATTACTACCCGGGGCGTTAATTGACACCTCCAGGTGTGTTGTGACTGTCAAAACATTGTGTATTGTGCCATGTTGTTGATTTGGTTTTGAAATGTCCCGCGAGAATTGTCTACGAGTTATCTCCCTTCCACGAGTAGTAAGTGTAAGCAGTCACTATATACAAGTAACACAACTACCGGCGGACAAAATACAGCGGTCGCCAGTCGCATAAGGCAGGTGGTCACTATATAAGGGGCAAATATATAGCAATTCTCAAGGGGCGGTCCAAATACGGCCGTTATGGACAGGAAGTCAATATATAAAGTAGGTTGATAAGGCAAGTTTGGGTGTATATACAAAAGAAAACTGCTGAATCAATGCCTCCCCAAAAAGGATCTATTAACCCCTGGTCAAGGAGCTGCAAATTCATAATTACCTCATATATCAGCAGTAGTATGTCCGTGTGAGGTCCCATAAAAGACCAGATGTCAATTGACATGTGTTTGTTTTAGATACGCTACGGAAGCAATTGAATTAAAAAGAAAGACTGATTGACTTATAATAATGAGCTTATTCGTGTTTTTGTAAATTCCTGGCCTGTTTACTTGAATTGGGATACTTTTATGACCTCTTGTAACTCTCTGATATATTTCTAATCCATCTACTATTGGTTTCGAATACTTGTACATGTATTTGCATCTACTATATATATATACTATACATTCCGAATACTTGTACATGTATTTGCATCTACTATATATATATACTATACATTCCGAATACTTGTACATGTATTTGCATCTACTATATATATATATACTATACATTCCGAATACTTGTACATGTATTTGCATCTACTATATATATATACTATACATTCCGAATACTTGTACATGTATTTGCATCTACTATATATATATACTATACATTCCGAATACTTGTACATGTATTTGCATCTACTATATATATATACTATACATTCCGAATACTTGTACATGTATTTGCATCTACTATATATATATACTATACATTCCGAATACTTGTACATGTATTTGCATCTACTATATATATATATACTATACATTCCGAATACTTGTACATGTATTTGCATCTACTATATATATATACTATACATTCCGAATACTTGTACATGTATTTGCAGCTACTATATATATATACTATACATTCCGAATACTTGTACATGTATATGCAGCTACACCAGAGTGATACACATATTTATAATAAATCAAAAACCAAATATCTAGTGTACATGTTTTACAAAGATAAACAATTCATGAAACTGTGTAAATTTGTTTGATCAGGTTTCCATGGTTTCCCTGTTTTATGAAAGCTGAAGGGAATCACGTTAAAAAAATTCTAGTAAACAAAAAATCTTGTAGACAGTTACATAAGAGTTACCTCCCCTTATTTTTTTGCTTCATAAATATTTGTCAAAATGTAATAATTTTACAAAAACAATATCAATTCTTGTAAAATGAAATCAATTAACTTTGTATAGCCCTTTCACGATAACTACGGTCCTGTAACTTTGAGGGAATTAATGATACAGATATCCACAAAGATATAGACGTTGTTCTAGTAACTGATTGTTTCTTGACGTCATTCTCCTGGAATCTGTATCATTTATTCCCTCAAAGTTACAGGACCGCAGTTATCATGAAAGGGTCTATACCCGTTTTCTTTAACATAAGCTTGTGTATTCCTGAAATTTATATTAGAAATATATTTAAAAGGTTCTAGGAAAGTTATCATTTTAAAACACCGACTCTGACTCTCCACCATGCACCTTACTATAAACACTGCCTCTCCATGTGACTGACTGTTTTGATATGATACCAGCTAATGAAAATGGATTGGCAAGCCTGTATAACATGCATCCAGTGGACAAAAAACATATGAACTATAAAATGCATGTCTATAGCTTTAACAGACTTTGTTTAATATTTCAAATCTTAAATAATTATATTACACTGCCGATTTATAAATTATTTTTTCAGTTTCAGAAGGCTGAATCTGACTTAAACTACTTGTCACGGAAAGTCGAGCATGAGTTTGATCAAAATAATGAAGAAAATAAGGTAATACATTACATGGTACACACTTAAACACAGGGGTTGTACCTATACATGGAGCGAGACTGTCCCGTAACAAATGTTTTTGAAATTTTGACAATTTCACTTTACCGACAACATTTTATTCAGAACAAATTTACATACATTTGTAACATTATTTAAAATCAATGTACATTGGAACCAGTCTTGCAAGACCACCATCATGAAAGGCCACAATCTCAAAATCGCCTTGCTAAACATTTCTTTCATTATGGCCTGTCTTGAGAACCCAGGCCCCGGCACCATAAAACTTGAGAATTTACTTAAACCTGAAAATATTCTCAACCTGACCTCTTCAGCCAATCAGATTTCAGTATTTGCCAATTTTTAGCAAAATTTTTAGACTTACGAAATTCTTAAGTTTTGTGGTGCCAGGCCCAAATTTTCATGGTCATTTCAAAGGTCTTTCAGGACAGGTTCCACTGCAAAGGAATTTACAGCTTTTTATGTCAACAATAAAATAAGAACAAATGTACAATTTTAGTCAAAAATCTAAACAAACAAAAGATATATCATTAAAATATTATCAGTTTCATTAATCACTACCTCACTAAATTATCAGGTCATTGCTTTTCAATTATTCTGTAAATAGTTATCGGTAAAATGTCAGAGAATTCTGTTTTAGCACTGTTGGACTTAGCAGCTCACAGCTGAGAAACATGTCTTCACTAGGTGTCAACATCAATGAAATTTTCAAATATTCTTGTCCAAATGCAAAAATGGCTTGTCCAAAAATCAAGTGTATCATTTAAAGATATTATTTTGTGTTTAAACCATTCGATTCCCGCTGTTGGCAGGTTGGTTTCCTATCTTTCGGATGAGACAGTAAAAACTGGAGGTCCCGTGTCACAGTAGGTGTTAGCACGCTAAAGAACCTTCACTGCTCAATGGCCTTAAGTGCCGAGCATAGTCCAAAATTTGAAGCCCTTCACCGGCATTTGGTGACATCTCGATATGAGTGAAATATTCTTGAGTGGGACGTTAAACAACAATAAACAAACAAACAAATTGTGTTAAAACCAGTATAATTTTTATTGAATTAATTTAAAATGTTACTTGTCCTTTTGGAGAAATCAGAAGTAAGATCTACTTGTCCAAATGGAAAATGGACTTGTCCCAGACAAACCTTAATGTTGAACCCTGTTCACTAGATGTAAAGTAAAACATCCAAATGTCATTAATTTAATTGATTCTTAATGAACTCAAAGTAGGTTTTGTATACCGGTAATGACAAAATATTTTTAAATCATTTAATTTTGTTTACGTTTAAATTTTTGTGATTTATCCTTTTAAAGCAAATTCATTGATATTAATTTCCATTGATTTTTAAAAAAAAATAAGTCCTAACATTTAAAGGAGGTCTTTTACAAACAAGTAAATTTACATTCTAACAAGATTATTCCGTAGTGCTTTTATATATCGTATCAAATAAATTGCTTGGGCTTCATCAGTTTCAGCTCGTCGTATGTATGAAATAAAAGTACAGTAATATATGGATTATTACTTTTTATAATACAATGTGCACAAATTAATACAGAGGTACATTAACATTTATAAGTCACAGATCAAATTATGTTCTGTACATTATGAAGTATCCTTTTGTTCCTTCATTCAAGTTCAAATTTTCCAATTTCGTCATGGATTTATTTTCATTTATTTTGGTTACCCATATGAATAATTAGGTCAAATCCTCAATGAAAATTGTGATTTTACAGTATTGATGAAAATAAAAACATACCAAAATTTACATAAAATATGGTGAAACCTGTATATAGGGGCCACCCAGGGGACCAGAAAATATTGACCTTTATGTGCAGGTGACCCTTATACACAGGTTCAGTTTAGTTGAAGTATACAGTCAAGGGACTTGAAAAAACTGGCCTTTATAAACAGGTGATCCTTATATAGAGGTGGCCACTATAGCAGGTCTTACTGTACACCTACAATACATGCAGTAAATAATAGTAATGGCTTCGTTAACAAATGTCCCACACATTTGATGAATTTGAATTTTGAACGGTGTTTTACGCCACGCTCAACAATTTCTCAGCTATATGGTGGCTGCCAATGTTTTGTTATTGGTGGCGAGAACCTGGTCACAATGTACTCGGGGAAAATACTATCGGCCTTCTCACAAAAATCAGCTTAGGTTCCAGCAGGACTCGAACCTGTGCTGACCAGAAGTGAGAGACTTCTTGGTTCAAAGTGCAAAATGCTCTCAACACTCAGCAGGACTTACATGTATGTAATTTATACTGTAAGTCTAGGCTTACCTGTCCAAATGCAAAAATGACTTGCCGGAAATCAGATGTAACATTGAAAGATATTATTTTGTGTTTAAACAAGAAAGCTCTTTATTGAATTCATTTTTGTCTTAAACAATTTGACTTGTCCGACCACAAAATAAAATTGTCCTGGACAACCGGGCAAATCTGATTGCTGAGCCCTGCACAATGTAGGCCTACATGTTCATTTGAGTAAGACACAATAAAGGTACCTCCAAATAAATGAGCTGATTCTCTATTTCAATGTACATCTACCTAACTGCTGTGTAGACAATTCGGAGATGATGACGAGTCATACTGTGTTTTATGATTACTTGTAGACCAATCCAGCAAAACTGATACAGAGAATCACAGACATCAAAAAAGAATTCTCCGACATTGTCCAGGAAGCCTCTGCAATACAGGAAGCGCAAAAGGTAAGAGTTTGTGGGTAGGTGAAAGGGGTGTGGATGGGTGGTGTGTATTGGTTTGTGTGTATGGGTTGGTGGTGTTTATGTGTGCTTTGATTGTCTAGGGGTGTGTGTTGATCGTGTACGAATGTTTGCCGTCAGGCAATATGACTTGCCGCAGGTAAACAAATTGTCATGTCTCCCTACCCCCAGGGCAATACATTGTTTATTAGACTGACATACAGAATCAACAAATACTAAGCAAGTCTAAATTCATTCAGCTTCAGTAAGGTGAAAATTGTCTGCTGTGATCTGACATTTTTGTTTGTGTTTGGAACAACTTGGAGAGTTTTTTTTATCATGAACGACAACTCTGCCTAAAACCCACAAGGGGGAGACTCCACGCTCCGCATGGAGAGAAATAAGAGGGAGACACGAACTGACGGCTCTCAACTAATCCCTCCAGTAGCTCTGTCTATGCATTACATTACTCTCTTCACTTATTGTATCAAGATCGATAACGCATACTCAATTAGATACATGTATGGGTTCATTGTGGGGTAGACATGAAGATTTATCGCCTTCCCATATGATTTCTCTACGCCAATCATATTCCTCTACTTATGTGAGGTAAAATTATATTTTATAGTTATGTATATGTAATTATAATTGTAGGAGGCTGCAGAATTCTTCAGATCTCAGCTGATGACGGCATGTCAGTTGTTACAGAAAATACAACTTCAGGGGTCACTGGAGGTAAGTTCAGGGATCACTGAAGGGCAGTTCAGGGGTCACTGGAGGTCAGTTCAGGGGTCACTGGAGGTCAATGAAGAGATATTTCTCTTTCTATACTTACATATTTTACACATGGAATTTTCTGTGCATAGTGAGATTTTCAAAATTCAAACGAAGAAAAATGACAAATTTATTAAACTTGATTTGAATTATATTGACACAAAGAAAGTTTGCAAGTAAGCTAATAAAACACATTCACTGCTCACCAAAACAAAATGTCTGGGGGTGAGGGGGTGGGGGAGCTGATGTCAAACCAGTAATCAATGTAATCATTGACATTTGTGTAAGGACTTTAGCTTTGATAGGTCACATGTGCAGTCCTCACGATTTGCCCATTCAGATGGCCTGAAACCATGGCCTTTGACATGTGACCTAGGTAATTCTGTCTGACCTTCTTCCTAAAATTGGTCATGATTTTAGTATCAATGGAGTTGCAATGCTGCTACTGGCCAGGTACATTGTCTTTTGACATCTCTTGTTAATCCTTTACCTGGACTTGGAAAACAGTAAAATAAAAAAAAAGAGCCAACTTAGTTATTTTTAGCAATTGAAATTTAGACCAGCCAGTTCAATAAATATTGATATATTTCAGGTAATTTTTATGAAAAGGAGAGTGCAAACTACAGTAAAACTTGTCTATAACGAACCCGGAACTAACAAAGTCTTGGTTGTAACGAACTAGTTAAAAATCCCCTGCAATTTCCCATATACTCACCACGTAAAATATTTGTGAGTAACGAATTCGGTGTAATGAAAAATTGTTTAAAACAAATCTTTTTTTTATGCCTACCAGCAAAATTCCATTTGCTGTAACAAATTTGTATGTCTATTGCCGCGTTTGTCTTTATTGCTGCAACAAATTTTTCGTATATTACTGTGACTCTGTACTGTAAACAAAATATATCGACCACACTGCCTGGGGCACTATCAGGGGTATTCATAGTTTTACCTGTTGATCTAACACAGAACGTGGCTCTTACCTGCATTGAACAACACAACACAAAAATTAATTTTTCGTGTTAATTAGTGATTTAACTTGTAAGCCTGGGTCATGTAACTGACGTGAGTTTTAATAGCATACATGTAAGCCGGGATTGATTGATTGTTTTCTTCAAAGAATGCTGAAAGACCAGAGGAATTGGATAAATTGGAAGAAATTTTAGGTGTTAAATTTCCGTGTGGAGACGAAAAAGAGCCTTCCAGTGGAACAACGAACTGTACAGCCGTCAAGCAGGAAGAAGAGGTGGATCTAACATTTACCATTGAAGAGGAATCACCACAAGCAACAAGTAGTAAGATATGCCTATGTGTATTTTCATCCTTATGGAATTAAGATCAACGATTAGGAAGTGGTTGGGGGGGGGTGTGATGGAGGGAGAGGGTTTATATGCATTTTGCTCTGTTCTGAATGTATGTCCTTACTCTTAACCAGATGGGACAGTCTTACTATTTTAATAAATGAATAAAAGCGATTTATAATTTTAGCATTGGGTTTTAAATTATATATCTCTGTTTTGTTCAAAATAAGTGAAAATGTGAATGAGAATGAAATGTATTAGGAACCAGATTTTGGCCAAATATGAAATATGGAGATATTGGAATGAGTGTACATCTTGTTTTCTTGAGGAATAAAGTATACTTCCATCTTGTCACAAATTACTTACTAATCAACACCTCAGTGGTTGAAGGATTTGTACTGTTTCAAAAATGTCTTTTTCTTCTGTTTTTTTTTTTGTTCCTTTTTCAGTTTTTTTTTTCACGGGGCCAATTAGTGATATTATCAGATTATGACTAATAGACACTCATTCATTCTCCATTTTGACCTGATGTATGCAGGGATAGTGTTAGAAAAAAAAAACATTTGTATCATATATATGTATGCAGGAAAAGTGTTAGCAAAAAACATTTGTATTATATATCACTTATTTCGATTATTTTTTCGCACTGTCTCAGAATATGGGCTTTATGGATGTAATGAAAAGGGGTTGGTCCCTATAGGGGCCCAGATACTATGTGCAGGGGACTCATGTATATCAAGGTCCTTTTGGGCTCTTGTTTATTTCCCCCATTTGCCCCGTCTTTGCTTCTGTGGTTGCCACATTGTTATTTTCTGTTGATTAGGCCCTGAGCCCATTCTGTCGCCAGCCAGTCGCCGTGCAGAATCAAAGGAGTTCATAGAGGTCACGCAAAAAGAATTTGAAATGGTGTCTTCACTTGTACGGGGGCGAGTCAAGTTATCAGATGTTAATATGGTAAAATTTGACATTTTTTAATTCATTAGAAAAAATAGAATTTGCCAGCTAAGAAAATTCTAGACCCTGAAAGTTTTAACAAAACATGGGCCCAGTTGTCCACTCTGAAGGAAGTGTGATTAGATCAGATGTTAATAGCATGAGAAGGTTTTGGTGTGGTTTAATTTAATTCACGATCTGATTTATTTATTTCCTTTTACTTAGAGTGTAATTTCATGTTGTCTTCTTTGAGAAAAGATTGAAGATCTGTTTCTTAACTTGTTCACCCCTAAAGACACATTTGGACTGGTCTAAGTCATTGATTTACAGATTAGTCCATTGTTTTTCAGGCGTTGATGAGTTAAAGTGTTTTTTTTTGTCTCTTCAGGTGTACAGAGTTTTATGGCGACATTTTAAAGAAGAACATAATAGGTAAGAACTGGGTCATATCTGTTATGATTTTAGCATTGCATTATGGGAATGGAGAAGAGTGGCAGTTTTATAATCAGTATTGTGTAAATTTGAGTTCTCTCTCTCTCTCTCTCTCTCTGTGACATAGATAGAAAATAAATAATAATACAGTAAGATCTGCTGTAGTGACCACCTGTGTATAAAGGCCACCTGGCGAGTGAATGAGTTAAGGAGATAATGACACTTGTGAGTATCAGCAAGATAAAAATTACAGCAGATTTTGAGTGCATGTAGACTTGTTCTTGTTTCTATTTGGGGAAAAAAGTGAAAAATGGAAATCACAAAATGTTAAAAGTAAGTTTTGTAAGTTTTTAAGAAGAATGACGACATGTGACTTGCAACCATATCGTATTAGGTCTTTATCACAACCCAGAGGCAGTGCATAGACTTAAGCTATTTTTGTATGTATCATAATTTGTCTTTGTAATTGTAGCAAGCTTTAGTATACATAAGCAATCAAGATCTTATTTGAAAATACAGTTATCTGGAAGTTGTCGGGACCATGCAAAAAAATCGAGATAAACGGGTCCTCGAGTTGAAAGGTTTATCACTAAATATAATCCGGATTCCTCTCTTGAGCATTTCGTTAATTACCAGAATACCTGTAGGCTTAGACGTATATTTGAAATGGAAAGTAAATAAAAAGAATATTTTGTATTGTATTTACTCAAAAAACAATACAGAAGGTATATTTGTTCAGCACTAGCCATATCACATAATAATTTAATGCTGATGTATAAAATTGACCTTGTAGATACCCTGTCACTTTCATTTTGAAATTAAACATCAGGACCATGTTTCAACATTAACTTTAGTGTTCTTTCTTTTTTTTAATTTCCTGGACCCAGTTTCACAACAGGTTGTTAAATTTAACGTGAAGTTAACCAATGTTAAACCAATGTTGCTAACTGTACATTAAATTTAACGATGCGCTGTGCAACCGGGTCCAGATCTTGATTTATCAGGAAGGAAAATTGCCAGGATCAGCATTTGAACTCGAGTTATCTGGGTAAATTGAGATAACTGATCTCAACGAAATAAGTTTTGACTGTATGGGAATATACCTTAAGACTTGAAATATTGTAGTGTTGATAAATCGGTCCTAAAATTTGTTTTAAGATCAAATAAGTTCAGACGTAAAACTTAGGATTTATGACTTCTTGATAAAACAGGCCTAAGACTCTTTGATGAACAATGCCATCACAAAAAATATTGAAATGGATAATGTGATAAACAATGAAACTGATATATACTGTAAAACCTGCTCTAGTGACCACCTGTGTATAAAGACCACCTGGTCACAAAGACTGTTTTCTGCTGTTCCCTATAGTAGCATTTGTGTATAAATCAACCTCTATATTAAGACCACCTCCCTATAAAGACTGCTAAGGAGGTCATTATATACAAGTTTCATTGAAGCATTGTTTGTGTTGTAGCAATCCTTTGAATCCAAGTGAAATGTACAAGATGGGACTCAAGGTGACGGGGGCTACGGGAGAGGCAAAGCTCAAGGTAAGAAAATATCTTGATAATATTTATTTCAATTTGTATATTTCAACCATTTTTTTTCACAAAATTCCAAAAACATCAATAAAATATCAATGATAGAATTCACTTTATCACCTCCTATCGGTACGTACTGGTTATTGCTTCACTTCAAGATTGTTCATGCAATAGAAGCCTTGTTTATGAGGTAAAACGTTAACCTCACGAATTGAGGGATTCTGGTTCAATCTAACTCAAATGATTACAGTGCCCTCTTCTGGTCAAAGTTCCTCCAGTGGGCTTGAACATGTTATGCAGTAGAAATCCTTCAGCTGCCCTGTGAATCAGGTAACCAATCAGAGACATTCAATACAAGATTCTGCGGAGTTTGGATTTCTGTTTCAGATTTGAAGATAAATTGGAGAATAAATATTTGTTCGAAAAAAAACAAAGAAAATATATTGAATGTATACTGCAAATGAATGATAAGTTTACAGTTGTAATTTTACGATAAATTACAACTTTCTTTTACCATTAATTTGGGGAAAAAAACATCGAGTGTTGCGAAGTGGTCAATGCAATGTCACAAAATTCTGATGTAATTACTATGACGTCACAATCTTGCACAGTAAAAATTTCCTGGTTTAAGCATTCTGATTGTTTATGCATTCAGGCATTAAGGTAGTGATCAAAGTGAGCGAAATATAATGGATTATTGGGGTTACCGTAGTTCAAATCTGGAATGATTCTGATGTAGGTGACCGTGTTTGTATCCTATGTGGTGTCTTTCTTGCCCATGTATACATGGTATGCATGTTCCTGGAAACATGAAACTTCGTTAAACGGGGAATAAATGGTCTGTAAATGAACTTGGACCAATGTCATCTCTGAAATAGACATGATTTGTAAAGGTGTCAATTACAGAGATGACACGGATCTGAGTTCAGCGGGGACCCTAAATTCTCACTATTTGTGATTTTGTCTTTGCAGAAAATAATAATCGTAATCGTTAGATCACAGACAATCCAAATATTACAAATTTTACAGTATTAATGTGTAAAACAATCAAATTACTGAGTTTATTTATGTTTACAATCCACTGGAATCAAAGTAGCAGACACCATTGTTAAACAATAACTTGGCCATATATATCTAGTTATAAAAATAGCTGGTATAAATTGATGAATAAATTAATATTAAAAATTAATGATTAGATAAAAAGTTTAAGAGTAATTCAGAACAAAAGTTTGATTAAAAAAAAAAGGAAAATCAATTTGAAAGTACTAGTGTTAGATCTAGGACCTGAAAAGGGCCAACAAAATCAGTGAGAAAGGGCAGACAAAGTCAGTGTGAAAGGACACTTTAAATGCATAAATTGGTTTTGAAGGCACCTGCTCTAGAACGTGTGCCTATTATCAGGGCTCCTTTAACAAATTTTAAATACTTTTCTTTAAAAATGTTTAAATAAAAAAAACAAAAGAAAGTTTTTCTAGAAACAAAATTATTTCATAATTTTTTTCAATGAAAAAAGGGGCACCAGGGCTAGCCCTGACCTTATTTTTTTTTTTTTTTTTTTTTTTTTGCCAATCCAGAAATATATATATATATATATCGGAATAGATAAAAAATAAGTGTGAAATTAGTCTATTGATAAATTAAAACAAGCTAGTAAATGTCTCAAGTTAAATATTTGATACATAATTAACAATGAAATGCTAGGTACAATTTCAGTGTGAAAGGGCACTTTAAATGTGTAAATTGGTTTTGAAGGTACCTGCACTAGAACGTGTGTGTATTCTCTGGGCTCCATTAAAAAAATTTAAATACTTTTCTTTAAAAATGTTTTTAAAAAAAACAAACAAAAGTTTTTCTAGAAACAAAATTATCTACTGGTAATATTTTTTTCAATGAAAAATGTCAGACCAGGGCTAGCCAATCCAGAAATATATATATTATATAGGAATATAAAAATAAAATTGTGAAATGAGTCTATTGATTAATTGAAACAAGCTAGTTGATGTGTCAAGTTAAATATATATACATAATTTACACTTTGATATGTGACAAAAATTATTTCCTAAATTGGTAATCGGTTGTCATGGTTAAATTATCTAAATAAATTCAACAAATTTGTTCGATTTAGGCCTGTTTGAATTTCTCCTCACTGTATCACATAAGAAAGGAAAAGTCCTGAGAATTCTGGGAGTCGTGTGACACGAAGTCGATCAAGTCCGAGAACAAATTTGTTTTTGGATTTTGCAGAAGACTTGGTGGTTTATTCCCATTTGCAGTATAAGTATTTTCACAGCGATCATGGCTTTAAAAAGTACTTGGTGAATTTCTGCACATGTACATGTATATTAATACTTAGTACTACAGGCAACTACAAGCAATTAACATGAAATGGTTTAAAATCAGCGTGTCCGTCCCACTTGCGAACTAGAGATGAATTTAACCACGTAACAGCACGTAACCTTCTTTAATGGGATATTTTGAAATAAAACATCGTTTTGTTTGCTTGTACATATATTTTTACAAACATTTTACGTATACATTCAATTCTCTAGCCATATAAAAAAGTGGAAATTCAGCGAGATTGCCGACATTCACCTATGAGTCGTTTGACTGTCCTATCTCGGGCTATTTAAACTGATCAATCATGAAATATGCATAGTCTTGACACAGGTATTGGGGCAATTAACAGATTAAAGAATAAACAACAGGGATGGGAGTTTCAGAGGCAATTTTGCCAATGAATTGATTTTTTTTTCAGAAGGGGGGGGGGGTTATTGGTGATTGACAGCATGGCGTTTCCAAAAAAGGGCATGGCATGGCATGACACCATGCCACTAGTATTTTGCTCTAGATTCAACACTAAGTGTCTTTATACATAGCTTAATTTATATTATTTCTATCATAAATCTATAAAATTCAAGTTCTTTGTCTGAAAAAGTACATAAATGTAAGTGGTTTGTATGGAAAGCCACATTCTGGGGAGTAATATCCATAAATAAAATTTTCTGTACTCTCGTAATGCACATTGGCATGAACCTTCCTCTTATTTTTAAAGTCCAATTCCAATTAATTAGTTAATTAATTGATAGTGGGAAACACCATACACATTGATCTATTTATAACTGGTAAGGCGTTGATGTGATGACACTCTACTGAACGGGTTCGATTCACTGTCCAAGACAACTCGGATAAGTGGAACACCAATCAAATGCTGTGGAACACTGCCCTGGGCAAGAAATTTAATCATAAACTTATGTGAATTATGTAAATTTTATCGACTTCTTTTAAGTAACTACTTCCTGCCGTGGTACATTCAACTGCAACATTTGCTGAGACTGAGCCAGAATTGTACACTCGTGGTGAATTAAGTACACCCTTTATCCCACTCGTACACCAGGGTAAATTGAAGAATTCTTACGGAATACCCCAAAATAACTCCATTAATACATCAAAGTTTTTGACATCTTTTTTCATTTTCTTCAGTTAGGAGTCGTTTTCTAATGAAAATGTCAAAAATTACAATATGTCCAGAAATTTACAATAACTTCCCCAGAATGTGACTTTGAACTCATTTGTTCTAATTTAATACAACTTAATAACACCCACTAAACCTACCAAAAAGCTAGACCTCTAGAGAGTTCTTCATTTAGTATCACCTCTTGAAAAGTACTTGAAAAATATTGAGAAATACAGGGGAACCGCTCTTGAGAGACCACTGTCGTAGAAGACCACCTGTCTATTGAGACCACTTTCTGAAAACCACTTGGTACAATAATCCTTTAAATAAAACCTGTTTTGAGTGACCACCTGTCTTTTAAGACCACTTTTCACTGGCAGTAGGGGTGGTCTTACTGGACAGGTTCCACTGTAGTAACTGAAAATCATTGAATTTGCAGTGAATGTCCTTAAATTATACCAGACAGACCTTGAAGAAATTTCATTCCGTACTATCAAAATTTTATTTTCAGTAAAATACTCTGCGATGTTTACCATTTATGAAATATTGACTACCGGTAGTCTTGTGGTAACTAAATTTTCTTGTTTGGTTATGTGAAATTATTGTTCATAAAAAAATTATTACGAGTCCTTAAAAAGTATTTTAAAAGTCCTTGCATTTGAACGCCAAGTGCTTGTACAAACCATAGTAGATTTCATTTTCATAGTGAAATTGTGAAACTGTATTGATTCAGAATAATATGATGTTTCCGTTTCAATTTCAGGTACTGAGGGCTCTGAAGCTGTGTACTATATCAAAAAAGATGGAAGTGAAATTATTATAGACAATAAAGTTTCAATATTGCAATGGCATTAAATATTGCATGGCGAAAACCAAGGTCATCCGAACCTTGTGGTGACCTTTTATGAACTGGCCCACTCAATCAGTGGAACATTACTGCCTAGGCTTTTGATGCCGATGATAAATTGAGTCTATCAAGCCCAGGATTACTCCATGATTATTTCTGGTATGCCGTAAGACGGGAATCAGCCAGGGCTTTGTGTTTATACATGTATGTGGTGCTGTGTGGAGCCAACTTAAATCAGTGGATGTAGATCAAGAAATCATTCATTTGAATTTATGGTTGTTGAGTGTGTGTGTGTGTGTGTGTGTGTGTGTGTGTGTGTGTGTATGTATGTTTGTATGTATGAGTGTGGATGTGTGTGTGTGTTTGTGTGTATGTAAGTTAGTGATTTAAATGGAACCACAATTTAAACAGATAAATTTCTGATCCAGGTGAAAGTTTTTAACAATTAACTTTACACAAGTAACTTATCAACCCCTGAAAAACAATGGACTCTTCTGTAAATCAGTGGCTCAGTTAAACTGCTGTACCAGTACTATTGTGTGCTAGTTATCTGCTATATCTGCTGTAGAATCACTGTCCTAACAATGTCGGAATCTGATGACCACTTTACTTCTTCCTGTGTCAACTCAGAGGGCATTTATTTTGTTTGACATATACAGAGAAACTCATTTCAATTAACTCTGTGCCCTTCACAAGGGCGAAGATGTTGAAGTAGTACCATATTTGAACCAGTAAGCGCCCAGTGCACTACAAAAAGTAAGAAAAAGGGTTGGGCCCTTATTGGGACCAGCTAATAGTCAAATTGATGTTAAACATTTAATTTTTCATAAGGTGGTAAAGTTGTCGTAGTTATTACCGAGGCCACCTACCGACATTTTTCCATTGCTTGGGGGGGCGGGGGGTGTTGTTACTGTTACTTACATTTTACTTGTCCATATCTCCTCATCAGCATGTTAGAAGAGATACTCAAACGTTTTAGAAAAAAAGTGAGTAAACCTGGGGATCGGCACTTATAGTGACACGAGTGTTTATTGGGTCTGGTATTTTGTTGTGGTCTCTTACTTTTTGAGTCCCCTGCCAAGCAGCCGGGTCTATAATTAGGGATAACTTTTTTCTGCCATTTCTAATGATTAAGATAACGATAAACTTTTGTCAGTATTTGCTAGTGGAATGGGATGTTGTAAAACATCAAAATAACAAATATTAGTGTTTCTTTCAAACAGCTATCTTTTCCCGGCAGATCTCGACAGAATTTTGTATGTTGCTGTACATTTTTTGAGATTTTGGATGACTTCCATATTGTATAAAATTGGATTTTAGGGGACATTTCTAGTGTCCAAGTAAAAAAAAGAAAAATTCAGCATATTTCAATAAAGTGACAATTCACGTCGATATTAGCATTTCAAATGAGTGCTGGACTTCTGGAGACTCATAGTGGCTTCAAAATTTTTCTTGTTCTGTTTGCGTATTTGCAACATTTAGGTTACTGTCAATGAACTTTAACCTAGTCTATAAATTATATTTAATGGTCTGTAGGGTTGAAATGGTGGCGTACTTCCTTCAAATTTCAGCTGTACATGTATTTGCCCGCCCCCCCCCCCCCAAATCATTTTTTCCTACTTTTACTAATTGTTCTTGTTGTGCAATGACAAATAAGAACAATACACAGGCATTAAAGAAAAGAAATCATTTTCCCATATATTTTGTGAAAATAAGGTCCAGTCCAGTGTGGAATTCATATACAAATAGCAAGGTAGAGTTAATCAATTGCATGTGAAAAAGTGTCAAACCTGGTTTTCTCAAGCAATTTTTACAAAATATATATATTAAGAATTTATATGTCTGTGTATATCACTTTTTTATCGTTGTATATCAATCTAAGTAGTAAACAAAACAAGAAATGATTTTTTGGGGGAAAAGAAAAACAGCTATTGCCCCTTTAAATAAATAGTAAATGTTGCTGGGTATATAATTGAAATATCAGATGACTCGGATTATAGCCGAAGTTTGGCAATATTTGCCAGAGTTATGGGACTTTGAAATTTTTATGAATGACATAGCTCTTGGAGACGCTGTGTTTTTTTCTTTGAACCATGAAGTCTTTCACCTATTGTCAGCCCTGCTGGAACCATAATTGATTTTGTGATCAAATTTGCCAGTTTACTTGTAGATGTCTGGTGGTACTTTCCTGGGTACATAGTAATCGGGTTCTCTTCTCCACAATTTAAAACTGGCCGCCACGGTATACCTGAAAATTTTTTCGGTGTGCCGTAAAACACCATGATACATGTTTATGCAATGAAATGCTAGGTACATACAAACCCAGTGGTAAAACATGTACAGTAAAACTTGTATATAGGGGCCACCCAAGGGACCAGAAAATATTGGCTTTTATGTGCAGGTGACCCTTATACACAGGTTCAATTTAGTTGAAGTATGCAGTCAAGGGACTTTAAAAAACTGGCCTTTATAGACAGGTGATCCTTATATAGAGGTGATCGCTATATCAGGTTTTACTGTATATATAATGACCTGATAATCATTTCAGGTTCTCTAGTGTTTACATGTTCAGGAGTGGCCCAATATCCCTCATGTTCAACCCACATGTCTTTACTGGGTATTCAGTTTTTTGTTATTATGAAATATGATAAATGTTTTATGTCATAAATGATTCTGATATAGTTGTATTTTCTACTTTTTTCACTTATTTTAAAGAAATGAACATTCAGAATGCTGTCATTGTTGTTATCAGTCAAGATTGAAAAATAAATCTGCATTAAATATATCATCTCAAAAGTTAGTTTATTTTTTGTTTTGTTTTTGTTTTTGTTTTTTTTTAACATAAGCACACAATTCTAAAACGTTATGCCCTCCTCCCCCATAAACAAAAAGTCTGAGTTATAGGAAATTTTCAAAGTTCAAGGGGCATAACTCTGTCAAAACTTGTTTGATGGTAACCAAATAAAAGAAAAACCTTGATCTGCATGCCAAATTTCATTTCAATAGTTTTTATATTTCTCTCACTTCGATCACTACATTAAATCTGAAGAGTTCCAATCAATGGCGTTAATCATTCACGTTAATCCATTGCAGATATATTGAACGGAAACTAAAAAGTTCAGGGGTTGTAACTCTGTCAAAATTTGTTTGCTGGTAATCAAATAAGAACTTAACCAAGATATTCTCATGATGAATCTGTATGCCAAATTTCATTACAATATGTGCACATTTGTGATTTGATTTGATTTTGTGTTATATGCCATACTCAACTATGTTTCAGTCATATGATGGCATCCAGTTTTTATTGGTGGGGGATAAAAACCCCAGTTACCCGAGTTAAGACCACCTACCTTCCGCAAGTAAACTGGCAAACTTTCCCGCATAATTCAAAATGACCCGAATCCAAAGAAATATGCCCCTCTTTCTACGGCAGGGAGGGGGCATAAACATATAGTCCCTATATTTATAGCCATATTTAAAAGTATTTTGGCATCAAATAATATTATATTTCATGTCAAATCTGAAAAAAAGAAAGCAAATTCTTATAAAGAGTAAAATCTAGAGTATATTTATATGTTGCCAGAATCTGGCAAAAATCGAGGTTGGCAGACATATTTTGGTGGGAGTGCAAAGACCGACAACTCTGTAAGAGATTTGCTGTATCTTTGCAGTGCATCCACACTATCTGAGTATTATATATATAATATTTGTAAATGCAAACCATGTTGGCTAAAATAATCTTTTCGTTATTAACTATTACACATTTGACCTGGATTATCCAGAACATTGCAAGGCGTATGAGAACTAAAAAAATAAAAAATGTAAGATTTTAATATAAATAAAATTAACATTTTAGCAGTCTGGTTCATTTGTCCACATTAGGTAGACATTCCCAAATGCGACTTGTGAGTCAGGAAACGCCTACAATACGGTGGTATACGTTGGCATGAGTTTAATAAAAAGTCAAAATCGTCGTCGATTTTCGACGTAATCTATGCCAGCGTATAACGCATATGTTCCGTATACGTTGGAGTAGGTTGTGGGTACGTTATACGGCCGTTAACACACGTAACTTTTAAGTTACTCGTTCGTCAAGCTACGCAGTCGAGTAAATGTTCGCCGTATCTGAAATTAGAGCGACGTATGCCACCTTTTATGCATGTTCATAAAATGTTTCATACCTCGGCATAAGTTCGACAAATCACAATGACTGACAGGGCTACAGCGAAAGTTCGCCGTATGTAGCGTTTTATAAATTTTTCATACGTCGGCATCAGTTCGACTATTCGTTGATGTGTGACAGGGCCTTAATACAGCTGCATGCAATGAAAGTTCGGCCTTTTATTTGTAAAACTCTCAGAGTTTGAAACTCGAAGCTGATCACCAGATATGTATATAATTTTTAGTACAACTCGGTCCAGCATTTAAAACTTTTAAAAAAATGATCAACCGCAATGTTACTTACGAGAACAATGATTTATAAATATATAAACTAACAGTTTTATATTCAATACAAATATTTGCTACTGTTCCTAAGTGACTTCAATTCTAGTTGGTTTAGGCTTTATATGGCTACCTAGACCAAAGTACCAAAATCGCAAAAATTTTCAGACATTTTGTCCAATAACACAAGTAAATCAGCCTCTTGTATTCTCTCCTGTGGAATTTCCTTTCTACATAGGAAAGCTATATCCTGGAATTCTGGAAAATCAAAATAATAACTGATCTCGGCTATGATATGACCCAAGGCGAAAATGTCAGATGCAATTGATGTCACGTGACCATTACATATTTCCGGTGCTATCCATGGTAACTGCCGTAAAAAATCAGCACTTTCGATAAATTTGTGTCCACTGTAAAATGTAGCCAAACCCATGTCTGTAAATGTTGTCTTTACTTTATCTTTCCTCTGGACAACGATCTTGCTGGGCTCCAACACATTTATTATAACGTGTTTTTCGTGGAAAGCTTGAAGTCCAGCGACTAGATCAAGACAAATGATGGTGGCCATTTTGCTCGTCTTCATATAATTATACGTATCCGTGTACAAGATATCCGATAACGTAATTGCGTCGCTAACACATTCTTGTATTAAGCACAAATCTCCATGGAAATTCGGTCTCATCAAACCAAAAAGTTGAGGTACGTATCCGGTGTCTTTCAGGTGGACAAGGGTCCTTGCCTCCTGTAAGATGCCGTTCCATGAATGTATGTGATGATCAAATTTCTTGACAATAACTCGGCTAGTTGTTTGTCCGGTAAATGTGGCTAGGAACTCACGTTTTCCATCTCTATCACGTTCCCCAGGAAGTTCAATGGGAGACCCATCTTCATTTCTGAAACATTGTATATCTGATGAAGATAAAAACGGTATTCGAACTTGAGCGAAATCTCTCTTGGCTTGCTGGACGATTCTCTCCGATTCGCTGAAATGTACAGGGACATTTCTGTCGGCAAATGGAATGATAATAACATCTTGGTGCTGTTCCTGCCTTTTTGATTGGTTGAACTGTGGAGTCGTGTCTGCTGTTCGAGAATCAATTAATCCATTTTCATCCCACCTCTCACTTGAATAGTAATAACAATCTGTACCCATGTCGCCGTAAGAAGTAGCACATGAGCACTCTTGTTTTTCAAACGAGCTGAAGGATCGCTTATCTGAATCGGGTCGTCGTCTGCTCTGCAGTTCGGAATCGCCATATTCTACATTGCTTGAGAGTGTTTGAAGCGCTTTCTTTAAAATGTTTCCGATAATAACGGATTCCTCTAGAGATAATTGTTCCTCTATGTTTTTCCCTCGTTGAATGTACATCCTATCGAAACCATTGTCTATTGCTGTGACAGACAGAGTAATGAAGTCACCAGGTTGATCAACCGCCGACACTCTAGTTGATGGCGCCATGTTGAGAAGTACAGTTACACACGCATTCTCTGTCTGACATTCAACGGACTTGTTTTTTACCGTTTGAGTCCCGGTCCGAGATTGTGTAATACCACTTGTTTGAGTCCAAGAGTGTAACGAACCAGGATTAACCTGAACACTAGTGTCACAAGATGTGCTCTTGTTTTGCGTTGCAAATGTCCGAGTCAGCAAGCTTCGAATTTCTGAGTTATCTTCACTTACTTTTTCCATGTTCTCCGACAGGTACTTAGGACAAATTTCTCCAAGATTTTGACTCGTGCAAGATAAGTTATTTATACGGTTTGTCCTTCTCGTAAAATCCTTTTCCCAGCAATTAAAATCGGATCCGAATTCTGGAATCCTGGATTTTATTTGTCCGAATCGACAACATTTGCATGATGTATAATATCGGACACAGTCTGCAATGTCTCTGTACTGTTTTCCGTTCCTTATGTTCACCAACGTTGCCTGATCCGGATAAAAGTATCTTATATTACGTATCCCAAATAAAGACTTCGGATATTTTCTATTTCTTCCTCGTCCCATTATGCATTTACTGTAATAAATGAATATACATGGTAAATACAGTTTTATCCGTTACTGCAATAGATAGATCGATCGATCGATAGATAGAGACAGACAGATAGATAGATAGACAGACATACAGATAGATAGATAGATAGATAAATAATTCGAAATAGAGTAAGTTTGATGTTAAAGCTTAGCTGACTTTCAATTGTATTTTTGATCTTAAATCGATTTTTTAAATAATTGGCCCGATTCTTACCCGGTTTTATTCGCGAGAATTTAATTTCCGCGTACTGATTTCACGAGAGAGCATATTGTTTATATGACGAAATGGGAATTTGTAATAGCGAAAACATAATCTCTCGAATACTTTAGATCTTGTGCACCGTGAAAATAAAGTTCCGCAAAAATTTCCGGATTTGCAATATTCAATGAAATCTTGTATACTTTTGTGTGGAAGTTCTAAATTGGTTTGGAATGTGTCGATTCTTTTTCCTTTATAAAATGCAAGTATTTATAAGTGACAAGCTAAATTTATAGCGCCATTTCCTTCTTGTTCTTAGTTAGTAGCGTGAACAAAATACATATTGTAAAGAAAAAAATGTTTCTTAGATATGAAGCTTCAAAGATATTTATACCAAGAACCAGAAGAAAATAAAAAGACTTTCTTCTTAACATATGGAATTTTGCAAGAATTGATGAAATCATTACTTCGTGAGTTATTTGAAAAAAAATCATTAACATAGAACGCTGGGAAAATAATAAAAAAAATGATATACTTTTGGCACGCTAGTGTACACATTTTTTTTGTCAACTTTAGGGGCACATAATCCTGCATTCCCATCTGTCATCCTTACTTATTGTACATTATTCTAACTGTTAGATTAATTGTGAGGGAATATTTCATTAGGGGGTCGGGTTTTACGCATCTCTCGGTAAAGTTTTGAAAATTAGAATCCTGGAGACGCATTCTTTAGCATCCAACACTCAATATCCCTATAGTTCCCCAGTTATTTACCAGTAATTACTAAAGTCGCTTGAATTATGTGCATTTAAAAGAAGGAAATCTTACCTTTTCAAATACTAAAATATCAAATGAATACACGTGTGATCTCTTTTAACCTTCACGTCTTGTTCGCTTGTCGTCAAGATAAAGACTGGGGTTTTGTGACGTCAGACAATCTGTGACGTTTACTTCCTGAAGAGCTACGGCTTCACGTCAATGACGTCAATACTTTCTTTTTGTCTCTTACCCGCCATCTTACTTTGAGATTTTGTTGTTGTTCCGTGTCCGTCACATGATGATGTTATTACGTGATATTGTTTAGTAGTGCCTAAATCTGGACTTAAAATGGATAAATTACTCTCTGAGCGAAACAATGTTCCCGGAATTGCATACACAAGATGTGACGTGATGTTTGGTGGCCACTAAATGCTTATGCCTGTGTTGTTCCGAGCAGTCGTCATAATGAGGTTCTCTACAGATAAAACAGAATGTTACCTTGTGGCGTAATTCATACAGCAGAACACATTATTTGAGCCGAAAAAAGACAAAACAGGATTATGTTGTTCTAAACTGATTTACACAAGAAATGAAGTTCGTTTCTCATGAATTAGAAATCTTTTACACGGAGTTGTCGGTCTTTGCGTTCTCTCCCAATCTATGTCAACATTTCATTTTACAAAAATCTTGTAAAATACAAAGTATACATAGATCCGACGGAAATATAATATTATTCGAGTCCAATACTATTTAAAATGGTTATAAAAACATTTATAGGGACTATTTTTTTCTTTCCCTAAGCTTCCATATTCTGAGTAATTTGGTTTATTTATTCATTATGTCGGTAACGTGAACACGTGTTTTTTGCCTACTTTTGAGACGTTTACAGAGTGTTTACACATGCATGCACATCAATACATAAACTCTAGAACACTAAAACATACACAAATATGAGCCGACCTGACTCAGTCGGTAGCGTGCTCGACTCTACGTCGTGAGTTCGAGTCCTGCCTGCGGCAGGTTGGTTTCCTGTTTTTCGAATAAGACCGTAAAATTCAAGGACCCGTGTCACAGTAGGTGTCGGCACGTTTAAGAACCCTCACTGCTCAATGGCCGTAAGTGCCGAGCAAAGGCCAAACTTTGAAGCCTTTCACCGGCATTTGGTGATGTCTCCATATGAGTGAAATATTCTTGAGTGTGTCGTTTCAACAACAAACAAATAAACAAAGACAAATCTAATTTACTTTGACCTAAGATCATCGTTGTCGGCAGGTACGTTTTTTTATCCTTATGTAACGTTTCTCTCTCGATGTTGCTCTATTATCGTAGATTCTCAAGAATCTTTCACTCATATGGAGACGTCACCAAATGCGGATGAAGTGCTTTAAGTTTTGGCCTACGGCTATTGAGCAGCGAGGGTTCGTTAACGTGCCGACACCTACTGTGACACGGGACTTTGAATTTTACTATCTTATTCGAAAAACAGGAAACCAACCTGCTTCCGCCGAGACTCGAACTCGCGACACCCCCCCCCGGTTGAAAATCGAGCACTCTACCGCGGAGCAACGACGTCTCTCTTTCGCTCTCGGGTGAAATACAATTAGAACGGAGTAAAGGTTCGACTCTTTTTACCAGTAAAGACTGTCAGGTTTTATATATCGCTGTTGATAGTAAAGATGATAAAACAAAACAGACAACTATTAGTCCCCTGGCTAATAATGCCCCCGCCCCAGTGAAATTTTGGAGGTTATGTTTTTCTGAAAGCTTATAAAAATGCAATAAAATGAGCCATGTTAGCACTGGCCGTTGGGGCGTTTAGGAGTAAAAACCATGATAATTAAAAAAATGCTGAAAACTGGAAACCACAATTAATCTTTAATTTATGGTCTCTGTTTGCAGTGAAAGTATTGGTTGTATGGTAGATATCATACATAAATATTGACCCATTTAACAACCATTATTTATCAAATTTGGTGTTTTGGGGTAAAAAAAATAATTTTTTAAACAGAAATCTGTGAAAAAAGTATTAGACTTCAAACCACTTATAACCCATATTTTTACCAAGGTGTGTTTTGGAGGGTATGATTTTCAACAATTCTTACAAAAATTTCCTGGTTTTGCCTTAAAACTCCTAAACCCTCAAACTGCCAGAGTTCTAAAACAGCCCATCTTGTGTCTTTTAAAAGCTTTTGGCAAAGGAATACCCTCAAAATACCGTTTGTTGAAATAATTTTAATTCCGTAGCCGCTTTCTCATGCATGTTATACCTCACAACTACAGAGTGATACGCAGATGGAAATTCCCATGTTATACATGCCTTCGATATTAAATATCTTTCAAGGTTTTGTTGATTTTAATTACACAGTTCCTAATTTGTATGCTTGAAATCGGTATTGTTGAAAAGTGGTTTTCGCAACACTCAACATTTTTTCAGTTAATACATATATATGGTGTCGGCAGTTTTCAATGACTGGTCACCCCAAAAGAGGCCTTCAGCATGAACACGAGCAAACGTTCTCACAAAAGTTAGCTTAGGGTCTAGTGGGGCTTGAACCTGCGCTGACCGGAAGTGACACCTCGTGGTTCAAAGCACGTTGATCTACTAACCACTCGAGCCACGGCCGGAGGCCTACGTCCCTTTGACATTAATAAATATAACAATAAATTATTAAAATCTCCTCTATCTCTGCCCCCCCCCCCCTCTCTCAATCTATATACCCATGTTATACATGCATTCTGTATTAATTATCTTTCAAAATTGTTGGCATGGCACTCAGGTAGGCTAAGGGTAAGGAGATTTTTGTTGTCGTTAAATCCTGATTTTAGCACCAAAACATCGCTTAAATTCGGGGCAGAAAGATCGGCCCCAATCCTTCGTCTGCGTCTTTTATTTCTGTCGGACTGGTGAACCTTCGGACTGGTGGAAAGTCCCCATAGTGCAAACGCTTTCGATAGAAACCGAAATAAAACAAAGCGTGACCAAAACGAAAAGCCATAAAGTCCAAAACAAAGACAAAGCCATGGTGATTCCAGGAATTCAAGTTAGAAGAAAGGAAGAAAGAGTATATATATATAGGATATGCAAAAACACAATTAATTCTCACTATGTATCATACAAGACAAAGCCATTTCTTATTGAATTTTCAAACAGAATATGTCTTCAAGTTTCATTGGAAGTGGGTATGCCCTCCTGCCCCCAACCCCACCCCTGTTCCTTTGTCTGTGACTGCTACCACAATTATTACTACTAGAGAAACAGAAATCAAACAAAGAGCCATCTGGGCTTGTATGTCAGGATTTTTGGAGCCCAACTGCATGTCTGGAAGCCCAGTTTCTTCTTCTCCTGTGTGAAGGATTCCAGTTTCCAGGTCGGACCTAATATGATACCAGTCACTGGTCTTTCAGATAAGGCTCAAACCTAGGAAGTGTTACATGTGGCATTTTCAATTTTCTCCATAAGTAAGGTTAAAGTCGTTGATAGAAAACATCCTCAGAGTTGTTGGTCCTTGCATTCTCTATCAATAAGTGCAAGGACAAACAATGCTCAGTTATGATTTCATTGTAATTTGTAGATTTTAAAAAAATAGGAAATTTGACCTATTTCCTCATAATGCTTTCTATTATTAGACGCCATATTACTGTCTGTAGCAACATTATGTAAAAAAAAACAACAACAGAATAGTTCAGTGTCATCTTTAATTAATTATAATCAATCTGTAATTATCTCCGATAACAATTATGATAAACAAAGCCAATTATAAAGTTGAAATATAAATAAATAAACGTTATTTACAATTGAAATATTTGAACTTTATTATTCTTTATTCTATCCGCCAAGACGTGACAACAAGTTTACGACAACGGGTTTGAAATGCTGCGACAGGTTGAGAAATATCAAAGTTTTTACCGTGAACAACAACTTCCTGTATGTAATGTCCGGCTTTGTTTATCTCGTGTACTTTCTTCTGACAGAAAACAACTAAACTGTCCCCTACATGTACCATAGAGTATGGATTAGGGGACACACTACACTCCCAGAGGACTCCCATGTGCCCGGGTTGACATCTGTAACACAAGACAGTTATTGTCTCTGTCACAAATATAAAATCTGGTGCCACTGCTGTCCAGTAAGATGGCGCGGTTTTTCACCTTTGACTTGTGTAAGTTTGACAACGGTCAGTTTGACGCCGCTGTCGTCTATCATCACAACTTCACAGAGGGTCAGACCTCGGATATAGAATGGCGAATGTGTGGACTGCATACGACAGCCTCGGCACCAGGAGAGATATCAATGTGTTTATCTAGACTGACAACATGCTGTTTGTCCCCTCAGTGTCGTGGTGCTCTCGAAGACCACCACCATGTCAGATGACACCACAGTAATGCCATAGAGAAGACAAGGACATTCTACACAGTAGCGATACTTATACTTGGTGTTGTAAACTTTGACTGTCTTGTTGAGTTCATCACAACAAACAAGTCACACCCCCATGTATCCGAGTATAAATTAATATCTAAGTCACCGAAATACGCCATGTTTGTGACAGACTGTGTTGTAACATTACTGACACCACCACATTTATCTACTGTGACAGCACCACTGGACAAGATTTTCAGTGGTGCTTGGGACACCGTAAAGTCAACGCTGCTGGCACTAGTAATGTGTACCATGCCCTCTAAATCAGAGGCAAACTGACCGTCATCAATACTTTCTTTTTTTTCTTACTGCCATCTTACTTGGAACTGTAGTTGTGGTGCTGTGTCCGTCATGTGATAACATGGTTGCTTGATGATGTTTGGTAAATCTTGACTTGGAGTGAAATACATAACACTTCTGACACATAAGTTCCTTGCATACCGGACAGAAGGGTGTTGCCATTGACTCTAGAATTTCATTTTTGCACAAGAAACAATTAAGTTGACCTTCTTCAAGATTACAGATTTCTCCTGAGGAAATGTTGATAGTACAGTGGTGTTTTGTGGCTCCCATATGCCCGTAATTTTTCAAGCAGTTTCCACAATTAGGCTCCCTGCAGACAAGACAGAATGTTACGATGTCTTTCCTGGAGCAGGTGGAGCACTTTACATCTGCAGAAGGTGAAGAACCCATTTCTTGAGCTGAAATAGACAAAAGAAACATGATATATTTTTCTGTATGAAGCTGATGTACGTACTTGCTGCTGCTGTTTATATCACAGTCGGTAAATTAGTATATGCGATATATATCCGGGCAAAGCTACTCAGTATTCAAGCTCAACTAACTTTTCATGATTTTAAGGTAAAAACACCAAACTTACGCTGTCACTGGATAAGTTGTTACATTGATGGCATACAATTGTAAACACTGAAGAAAAAGTTGCTCATTTGAAGAAATCTTCAGAACTATTAAAAATAGAAAATGCATAGGTACATACTCAAATTTTGCAAAAAACTACCGGAATATAGTTGTGTAATTAACTAAAAGACAGGCTTGAGTACTGAGTATATTTGCCAACTTACTGCCCGGTCATCCATGCATACAGATACTCTAGAACACAGAGGAGTTAAATTTGTATTGATACGTAAGTGTGGCGCATGTTAGGCCTAAATATATGCGAGATGGTGGGGGCGCACAAATCTAATGATTTTATGTACGACGGTGGTGAGTGTGTTTAACCTATTCACCCTAAAGACAAATTTGGACTGGTTTACAGAAAAGTCCATTACTTATCAGGAGTTGATGAGTTAATATAATTTTTAAATTAATTCATATGGGAGGTGTGTGTTTAAACTTTAAATCATATGTTAGATTAGTGTTGAATCTAGGATCTGAAAAGGGCACACAAAGTCAGTGTGAAAGGGCACACAATTTCAGTTTGAAAGGGCACTTTAAACGCGTAAACTGGTTTTGAAGGCACCTGCACTAGAATGTGTGCATATACTCAGAGCGCCACTGATAAATTTTAAATTTTCTTTAAAAATGTTAGAAAAAAAAGATATTTTTTCTAAAAATAGAATTATTTAATTAATTTTTAAATGAAAAAAAGGGGCAGAAGAGCTAGTGCTGGCCTGATATTTTATTATTTTGGTTTTGCCAATCCAGAAATACATGTACATTGTATGTATATTATATAGGAATCTAAAAAAAATAGTTGTGAAGTTAGTCAATTGATTAATTAAAACAAGCTAGTAAATGTCTCAAGTTAAATATTTGATACATAATTTACACTTTGATATGTAACAAAAATTATTTCTTAAATTGGTAATCGATTGTCATGCTTGAATTATCTAAATAAATTCAAACAAATTTAGTCCCTATTCGAATTTTTCCTCACTGTATCACATAGGAAAGGTAAGTGTAACGCGAAGTCGATAAAGTCCGAGAACAAATTTGCATTGGATTTTGCAGAAGACTTGGCGGTTTATTCCCATTTACAGTATTTTTACAGCGATTATGGCTTTAAAAAGTCCTTGGTGAATTCCTACATATGTACATGTATATTAGTACTTCGTACGACAAGCAACTACAAGAAATTTGCGCGAATCGGTTTAAAATCAACGTGTCCGTGGACACAAGCTATTTTCCCACTCGCTAACTAGAGCCTGCTTCAAACGATGAATTCAACCACATAGCAGCATATAACCTTATTTAATTGTATATTTTGAAATAAAACATCATTTTATTAGCTTGTACATATATTTTTACAAACATTTTGTGTATACATTCAATTTTCTAGCCATTTGAAAATAGCGGGAATTTGGCATATATTCCAAATCACCTACGAGTCGTTTGACTGCCCTATCTCGGATGATTACCTGAGACTATTTAAACTGATCAACCGTCCGTGAAATATATATAGTCTTGACACGGATGGGGTAATTGGGGCAATTAACAGATTAAGGAGTAAACATGGCGCTGGGTAAAAACAAGGATGGGGTTTCACAAGCAATTTCGCCAATGATTTTTTTTTTTTTTTGGGGGGGGGTTAGGGCGCTGTGTTTTACGTTTGGCGATTGACGTGCATCATGAAAATGGAGGGTCGCTGGGCATGGAGGGGCGCTGGGAAAAAAGGGCATGGCACGGCGCCATGCTATGTTGCTCTAGATTCAACACTATTAGATGGAGGGGCGCTGTAATTTACATGCTATGTTAGATGGAGGGGTGCTGTGTTTACGTGCTGTTAAATGAAGGGGTGCTGTGTTTTAGTGCTGTTAGATGGAGGGGCGCTGTGTTTACGTGCTGTTAGATGGAGGGGTGCTGTGTTTACGTGCTGTTAGATGGAGGGGCGCCATAATTTACATGCTATGTTGGATGGAGGGTCGCTGTGTTAAGTGCTGTTAGATGGAGGGGCGCTGTGTTTACGTGCTGTTAGATGGAGGGGTGCTGTGTTTACGTGCTGTTAAATGGAGGGGCGCTGTTATTTACATGCTATGTTAGATGGAGGGGCGCTGTGTTTACGTGCTGTTAGATGGAGGGGCGCCGTAATTTACATGCTATGTTAGATGAAGGGCCGCTGTGTTTAGTGCTGTTAGATGGAGGGGTGCCGTGTTTACGTGCTGTTAGATGGAAGGGTGCTGTGTTTACGTGCTGTTAGATGGAGGGGCGCTGTAATTTAAGTGCTATGTTAGATGGAGGGACGCTGTGTTTACGTGCTGTTAGATGGAGGGGCGCTGTGTTTACGTGCTGTTAGATGGAGGGGCGCTGTGTTTACGTGCAATGTTAGATGAAGGGGCGCTGTGTTTTACGTGCTATGTTAGATGGAGGGGCGCCATGTTTATGTGCTGTTAGATGCAGGGATGTTTGTTATACGAAATAAGTAAGATGGAGGGGAGTGAAGTTAAATCAACTAAGATTTGGGGACCAACTACATGTCATGGGACATAAATATTCACCATTTATGTTTTTTTTCTTCTTTGTTTCATATAAAACCAACAAGTTTTAAATGCTCACAGAATCCACTAATTTAAGCAATATTTCAAATATTTTATTTTTACATGAAGGGAATTTAATTCATATTTTTAATCTCTTTGAAATTTAGATATACTTTTTGTTTCTTTTGAGAAAATAATTATTCAATGGCGGATAAAAGTATTTTAGGTATCATTCATTTGACTGAAAGAATAAAGATGAAATTTATAGAATTACTCACAGAGAAAAATACTGTCATTTCTGTAAATAAACATAATAATTTAAAAATGCATATACTTTAGAAATATGAAATTAATCTTCTATAAATGTGTACAAATTTGTCAAATTCTGGTATGATTTGTGGATTTTACCTTCATTTAAAAATTGTTGGTTTTATATAAAACAAAGAAGAAAATAGCAGAGATGGCCAACATTTATGTCCCACGACTGTAGATCAATATGATGCTTGATTTTTTTTTTCTATTTTCGTTATCACCATCCTGCAAGTCACCACGGAGAGTGGGGATATCATCTTTATCTCTGTGTGATGGTAATATATTCGGTGTCTAACTTGCTTCCAATTCTAATGGGGTTCATGAAGACAATTGTGTACCATGACGTTGATTTTTGTGGTACGATTTCATATGACAACTGGAAAATCGTTAGCTACAACTGCAGTAGGCCCATGTAAAATTCAGTAAATTCACGATTGCTGAATAGGGAAAAAGAGTTGGTCAATCAAACTAATGGAGTAATGCCTTTGTTACACAAGACTTTGAAAGTCGATGTAGATCTACTGACAATCTGTTAAAATGATTCTACTGAGGAAACTGACGCAGTCAATCAGTTTCACCATACTGATGTACAGGTGTTGTCCACATACACGTCCTCTGGAAGACATTACCTCATCTTACCATAAAAATAAAGTCTCTTTTCTGTGCAATGCAATGATGGAATTATGGCGGTTACAATCTGTATAAAAACTATAGGAGACCCCGATCCCAGCAATTTGGAGATGACAGAATACGAACAGATTTAGGGATACCTCTTCTGCTTTCAGAATTTACATCTAATTTGAATTCAAGCGGAACGGAAATGACAGAAAATATCGTCTTATATATATATATATATATATAGAGAGAGAGAGAGAGAGAGAGAGAGAGAGAGAGAGAGAGAGAGAGAGAGAGAGAGAGAGGTATTATGTTTATATCTAAAACAGCTGTCCTTGTTACTGCTGCTCGGTTTCAGGAGGGGTGTTGGGGTAATACATAAATGCCTACTTGTATTTCGATTCCATTTTATAATTCTATCAAAAAAAAGATGATATATCACTGTTGCTTAATATTCAAACTCCTGGACCCGGTTGGTTAACACATTGTTAAATTTAACGTACAGTTAGTCCATTGGTTTAACATTGATTAACTTCACATTAAATCTAACAACCTAGCTGTTGTGCACCTGGGTCCTGGACCCAGTTGGATAACACATTGTTAAATTTAACCGACACACGTTAAAGTTAACAACCTTGGACCTGGTTGGACAACACATCGTTAAATTTAACGTACTGTTAGCCCATTGCAACTTCACGTTAACGCTAATAACTTGTTATGAAACTGGGTCCTGTTGTGCAAGCGAGTCCTTTGCTTGGGGATTTCTTAAATTAATAGTTTTTAATCAAACCTGACTTATTCTGAAAAATCTGATTGGCTGAGCAGGCCAATTTGAAAATGTTTAACTATAAATTAACCGTTGAACTATAACTTGGGAATTATGTATTTAATATTTACAGAATGTATATAATTGTGTGACAAAAATAACACGTTGTAACCCATGGACAATTTAACTGTAACTGCGGTCACGTGAATTGAGTGGTAAAATGATACAGATACCCGCAAAAAACATAGACGTCGTTATAGTAACCGATTGTTTCTTGACCTCATTTTCCGAGAATCACCACCCCCCACACACACACTTCGATTGCAGGTTAAATAAATCTATCAACGATGTATAACGTTAGGATAAACAAGTCATAATTCAGTGTCGGGAGGTCACTAGGCCGAAATTACGATTGATTTTGAATTATCCTCCCTTCTAATCAGGACAGAATTTTCGACCTAGAAGTCTAAATATCAGCCTCTCATGTCTTGTAAAAATTACAGTGGGTATTCAGGGACCGTAACATGTCTTGTATGGATTGTGCTTGCTCAATACACCTTAGGCACAATCAATGAGATTTATTAGTGCCAGTCTGGACGCAGACAAATTTATTAATATTTTTGTCCGACAGATGCGTAAAACCCTGAAATAGATTATTGCTTCACAATTTATCCAACATGAAATTATGTGCAGTGACCAGGGTAGAATATTTCTGTAAAAATTAAAGAAAAAAATCATAACTTTCCCAAACTTTTCGCACCACTTACCGCTATATTTGCACCCCTCCAACTTCAAATCAGACACGCGCGCGCGCACACACACACACACACACACACACACACACACACATTTGTTGATAACAAAAACAAAAAGAAGTAAATATAAAGTATGTAAAAAAATGTCATGGAATCTTTATTAAAACCTACCAACACATATAACAATAAACTACAATTACCACAACATATAAATCTGGTGACGGTGAATTATTATTCTTTTTAAAAACGCCAAAACTGAGAATCGAACCGGGGTCATGAAAAGCTATATTACAAGAGGCAACCGATATTATCAATTACGCTACTACGGACTCGTACAAAACTGATGATAAGATTGGTAACATAAATTTACCGTGTAAAAGTAATTTTGTAGTTGAAAACAAACCTGTCACCCCTGCTATGATAAAAATTAGACTCGTTGTTTTGATAAATATGTACCACTTTAAATTGGTAGACCTAAAGACCGTATTGTTTTGGATTTTGACAGAACCCGGATGTGCAACTTGTACCTTGGTAAAACTTATAGGTATAGTGACAAGTAGGAACGATAACTCTTGCCAATGTAAATTTTATATCGTTTTGTTTCATTACGTAACATTAAAGTTAGACACGGTCAAGTCAGGATTCACGATATATTCCATCCCAACTAAAACATATGCATTCATAACACAACACTTGTCTAGGGTCTCTGTGGCCAAGCGTCAGAACATCGCGTTTTAAACCACGCAGTCTCTCAATTCTTGTCAGCACAGGATCGAACCACGCTGGAAGCGAAACTGATTGTTGTAAGAAATCTTGTCTGTATACTTGCGGAAGGTAAGTGGTCTCTTCCACTCTACTACTACTCTAAATGAATATATATATATATATATATATATATATATATATATATATATATATATATATATATATATATATATATATATATATATATATATACATACATACATACATCAGCGTCGGAAGCAAATTGAAAGTGGGGGAGCTAAACCAACTTAAAACCCATACACACGCCAGAAACGTCTATGTCCTATGTCTATATTTGCAAAAAATGTGGCGGGGGGGGGGGGGGGGGGGGCTAGCCCCCCGGGTTCCGACGCCTATGTATATATACATGTCTCTGATTCCAGCATGTTATGAGTATTTAGCTGTTTGATATGGATGTATAAAAATGTATAAACACACTAAAAATATAAACTGATTTGCAGGGAAAAAAGTAGAAAAGAATGTAATAATTTCTAATTTTTATTATTCAATCTTACAATCCCGTCTGTAATGCCGCAGACAAAATGAAGAGATAGAATTTTTGGGGTGGTTATTATCATTTTTTGAATCTCTTAACACCCGACATTTGAACTTCCGGTTGAATTACGTTAGATCCAGCAGAAGGTCGCTACTCAACTTAAAATCTACGCATCTCTCCTGGAACACTGGACCGTAATTATCTTTGATCTGACAAAGTTCCGCCCACTCAATTTCCATGAGTCCACACGCTGTAACGTGGAAAGATTGGAGATCTGAAAAGGACAAGCAGGAATGTAAAATAGTTAATTACATTGTTCTCATTTTTTTGTAAACAATATCTCTCTCGAGGCAGTTATATGATTGGTCAGAATTTACGTATGTGAATGAATACGTAACTAGGCACAGATGAATTTCCGTAAATATGGACCTAGGCTACTGATAAAAGTCTAACCCGATCGATCCAGTCGTTATATTTCGCTCACTTCGACAACTACTAGTACAGGGCCTCTGACCGGAAGAGGGCGCTGTGATAATTCGAATTTAGGAAAGTCCAGACAGTTCGACTTTCAATTCAGTGAATTAAGTTACAAGGCGCAGATGAATTCCAATATATGGATCTATTCCCACCAAGAGTTTTAGTTTACTTCCGTGGTTACGTAACCAGCTAGTGAGAAAGTTCAACAAATACTGACCCGTCCAATGGCTGACGTCTACATTCCCGAAATAATTTAATGTGCAGCTTATAACTTAAGATTACAGTTCGTTAAAACATGGAGTAATTTATTTAATTTATTTGTTTATTGTTGTTTAACGTCCAACTCAGGAATCTTTCACTCATATGGAGACGTCACCAAATGCCGGTGAAGGGCTTCAAATTTTGGCCTATGCTCGGCACTTACAGATATTGAGCAGTGAGGGTTCTTTAAGTTTAACGTGCCGACACCTACTGTGACACGGACCTCGGTTATTACTGTCTCACCCGAAGGACAGGGAAAAGACCTGCCTCCGGCTGGACTCGAACTCATGACCTCACGATCAAGAGTCGAGCGCGCTATCGACTGAGCCAGACCGTCTCCAATTTATTTAGTAAAAAGATTATTGAAGTGCTAGTTTACAAGTACTGCAATTTTAAGTAGTTCCATTGGAATATTCAAGAACTGATGTTGTAGCATAAACTCCCCCGGAAGAATGGGCCCGGATCCAACTCCCCATCCGCGGAAAAATTGACCAAGCTTAGAATTTCCTCAGGAAAAAAACACGTTAACCCGGGCGCAATTTTTCCCTAGGAAAAGGCACCAAGTATAGAATTTCACCCAAAATGACAGCACGCATCCCCTCCCCCCTTATCTAAGTTTAAGGGATCTAACCCTAAACCCATTTTTTCTAGGGAAAAACTATGCGGACGGAAAGTGTCTATGCTACAACAAAGGCTTTGTCTTCCCAATTCAGGGTCTCCGATCCACTCCGTTACTCACACACTTCGATTCGGCCTGTATATTGTGGATTCAGGGCGTCGATTTCCATTGGCTTCAGGATCCGTTTCCTGGGCCATTCAGAACGCGTCTAACAATCGATCACGCATCCGCCACACGGTAGAGGGGAAATTGCGTAGACACACAACAATGGCGACGTGCTGGTTATAACAAAAGTCTTTTCATTCGCAAAAGTCAGAAGTCAGTGTCGAGTGAAATTTTTTGATCGGCGGTAGATGTCGCCACCACCGACCGCCAAATATGAAATGTAATCGATCAAGGTGTATAAGGAACGAAGTGGATCAGAAAACCTTGACTTGGGGAGAAGCAACGGTTCCTGCTATCCTACATGTATTTGATATTCGTTCATACTGAATTACGAAACAAACACTTTAAAAAAGACTAATAGAATCTACCCTATCTTGAGGATATAACACAGGAATCTCAATCTGACGGTAAGATTCTTGAATGACGAACCCGAGGCTTGCTATTTGATTATTTTTCTCCCATGTTTCAAAAGCACGCAAATGAAATCTGACATTATGCAATGCATTCTAGACGCAACAGACGCCCTACATCGTATAAATTACACTGTCACGTCATACCGCATGTAGCTTGTCCATACCCTAGGGGTTGACGAGGAAATCATTTCCCATTAAAATGAAGGAAAATTCTGTGAATAATGGGAGAAAAATTGTTCTTGTGGACTTGTGGTCGTCACAAACATTGTCTACCCCGAACTTCCTCATTCTGACAGGGGCACTAGATTTTTATAAATTCGTAAAAAAGAGGACATGGAACAACCGCTATTGAGCCTCATCAAATGTAAGGGTGCAAAGAGGCGTAGAAAATAAAAGAAAGAAATCGATGAAGTGACTTACTTATTTTGCGTTCGTTTTGGAGATCACACATGACCTGGATGGTCGATATCATTATAATGGCGTTGATGGAGAAATCCCGCAGCTTTTTACAGGTCACCAGAAGCCGTATTAGCGCTTCGTCCACCATTTCGTGGTTGTTGTCCATTTCAATTGAAATAGATTCTGCAATACAGGTCAACACATGAAAATGAATTAGATCGGATGTTTACAGTGTTTTAATAGTTTTCATTCCGGCATTTTTTTTCATTTATATTGTATTTATATTATCAAAATGTGTGAAGTGTTCTAACATTTTAACCATTGCTAGGCCTATTGGCGCACATCGATGCAGTTAAGATCCTTTGGCGTGGCATTCCTCAGTGTTTTCACGTGACCTCGTGTTGTATCTCGTGAGACAGACATGTAACTTTCACTTTTCATGTCAAGTGTAACTACGAGGACATGGTCTCACCCTTTTTCAAAGTTTTGTTTCGTTTGTTTGAATTTTGTTTTACGACGCACGCAACAATCTTTCTGTCTTATGGTGGCGGCTCGTTTTAATGGTGGAGGAGTGAAACCGGTTACAACGTAAGCATACCTGGGAATAGACCACCGGCAATGCGCAAGTCAACTGACAAAATTTCTTACAAAGTCAGCATAGGCTCCAGTGGGACTCGAACCCCCACGCTGACCAGTGACCAGAGGTGAGAGACTTCTTGGTTTAAATGTTCTAACCACTGATTGGCCACGGAAGGTCCCTTTTTTTCAAAAAAGTCTCCCAGAAATCGAAACAAGGAACTCTTGACCACGAGTTGAGCGTGGAACTAATTGAGCAACCCACAAGCAAAGTGGACGTATTCCAAACACTCATGTTGACCTTGTTGTGCCAACTTCATCGGAAGGATAAATGCGGTTTAGGCCTACCTAAAATTTTCACCCCTAGGTATCTAAATGAAATGCTCATTCTATTGTTTAGATCAGTCTATTATGGTTTGTAGGGTTGACAGGTTAAAGAGTCTCAAAGTGTCATGTATAGGCCTGACTTTTCTTTTCTCGTAAATTGATGTTTTGGTAATTAGCACATTCCAATATTTTTCTCTGTTAAGCGTCCTCGGAGAATTTGTTTTGAGATAATAAAACGGAAAACATAAATATCTACTTAGGGACAAAATATGGAATACAGCTATTACATGAACAGTTAAACATATGGTTTTCTGATAGAAGGATTTTTATGTCCCGACCTGAAGGGTTCGCCGGGGGCATATAGTGTTTGGACTGTCCATCTGTCTGTCCATAATTCTGGTCCGCTTACATATAAAGTGTTATATTTCAAGTCTGGATTGTGGTACTACGGCTTCACTTAGTTTCTTTGTTTGTTTATTGTTGTTTAACATCCCACTTAAGAATATTTCACTCATATGGAGACGTCACCAAATGTCGGTGAATGGCTTCAAATTTTGGCCTATGCTCGGCACTTACGGCCATTGACTAGTGGGGGTTCTTTAACGTGCCGACACCTACTGTGACACGGGACCTCCAGTATTTTACTGTCTCATCCGAAAGACAGGAAACCAACCTGCCGCCGGCGGGACTCGAACTCACGATCTCACGATCCAGAGTCGAGCGTGCTACCGAATGAGCCAGGTCGGCTTTCACTTTAGTGACATAGAACACAATATATTTCTTATTATATTGTGCGAACAGTTTAACATTCATTATATTGTGCGAACAGTTTAACATTCATTATATTGTGCGAACAGTTTAACATTCATTATATTGTGCGAACAGTTTAACATTCATTATATTGTGCGAACAGTTTAACATTCATTATATTGTGCGCGCAGTTTAACATTCATTATATTGTACGCACAGTTTAACATTCATTATATTGTGCGCACAGTTTAAAATTCATTATATTGTGCGCAGTTTAACATTCATTATATTGTGTGCACAGTTTAACATTCATCATATTGTGCGCACAGTTTAACATTCATCATATTGTGCGCCCAGTTTAACATTCATTATATTGTGCGCCCAGTTTAACATTCATTATATTGTGCGCCCAGTTTAACATTCATTATATTGTGCGCAACAGTTTATGTTCATTATATTGTGCGCACAGTTTAACATTCATTATATTGTGCGAACAGTTTAACATTCATTATATTGTGCGCACAGTTTAACATTCATTATATTGTGCGCACAGTTTAACATTCATTATATTGAATCAAGTTTAACATTCATTATATTGTGCGCAGTTTAGCCATACTATCATGCCCCCACTATCTGATTTACCAGGGGTTTTACCAAAATGTGGAAACAGGATTATTATCCTGTTCCCACTTTTTGGTGAAACCCCTGGTAAATCAAAAAGTGGGAACATGATAATACTGTGCGCAGTCTGTTGAAGTGCACACAAATGCTATATACAAATTTAAAAAAATAGTTAGTTTATGATGTATAAATGCATTTGTCGAAAATATGAAGTCGATCCGATGTCTCGTTCCGGAGATATAAGCCGACAAAGTTGTTGTTTTTTTTATCTGCGGGAAATCCAACCAAGAGAAAAACCTGAAAACCTCTAAAGGCCGTAACGTCATTGAGGGAACACCCGGTGCAATAGCGGGTATAGAGAAAGTTGGCAAGTTTTCTAGTTCAGAATCCAGTTTGGAAGATGATTTTTATATTCCATCCTGAAGTAACGATGAAAGAGATTCTCATGATAATTACGAGATGTTAAGTGTTTCATTTACAATAAATATAATTCATTCAGCGGAGAAGTATGTGCTATATTAAATATGTCTTTATAATCACCGCTCTGTATAGAAATACCAGCGTCCGGTGTTTCCCAACTACTTGGCTTTTGTGTACAATACCCCCGTAAACATAAACTCTCAGATGTTGTCATTTTGGCACTTACATATTTTAATCCCCATTGATGTCGGGGAATCACTGACAGTGAGACGACAGGTGAAATAAAACGTTAGATTTAGAACAGCGGACATTATATTATCAATAGGATTTCCAAACGGGCGTATTTTAAAATAAATATGTGACAATTCTTTTGCATGCATTTGACAATTTTTACAAAAGTGTATTAAAGATTTATTCATGATATTGATAACTAAAAATATTTAAAAAAAATAAATAAATAAAAACAAAAATAAGAAAACGAAGAAAATAAGTCACCTAAAATTCAAACCACCCATTGCCATATGAATGGTCAGTAAAATCCTCCATAAATGAACGTGTCAAAACCAACACGGTTATAAATCTCTCTCTCTCTCTCTCTCTCTCTCTCTCTCTCTCTCTCATCATAAACAATTATATATCAATTGTTAAAATATAGATGTAAATATCATTTACGAATGAATTTAAAATAAATTTTAATGTAGTGTTTATCATCTGTTGAGAGATTTTTTGTGTATTTAGATATCTTGTCTGACTGATATAAAATTCTAATCATGAATCGCACGCTCTGTACTGACTCGAAATTTGTGAACGATAGATAAAAAAAAATACTTACCCACAGATCCGCTAAAATTTTCAATGATATGTTCGATCGTGTCCCTCAGTCTCCATTCCGTGTCATCATCGTATCCCGTCCATATGTGGATATCACGTACCGGACATTCCTTTATCAGGATAGGATATATCTCGGTGTACAAGCCAATGTTTTCAAACCACAGGGTCACGTGGAGTTTTGGACACACCTTTTTCAATGCCTTCCACGCAAAACTAGAAATTCTATGGTGATGGGGGTCGTTTCTGTACACTTTGATATTAAGACATTCTAACTTTCCCGCCAAATTTTTGGCAAACGTATCTATGATATCTTCCGACACACAATTATAATTTATTGCAATGAATTCCAGTCTTTTAAAATATGTCAGTGCATTTCTAAATCGCGGAATTTGGAAAGCACTAACTCTAGATTGAAAGAAATCCTCAATATATAGTTCCCTTACTTTTTCCCCTGAATTTTGACCTATTGCCTCGATGATACGGCATCCTCCAATTAATGGATATTGCGCAGCCGTCATGTCAAAAGTTCTGATATATTTCTGTGATTTGAAGAAACGTACAAGGGATGTAATTAATTTATCACGTGCTGTCTCGTACTTCCAAAACCGATCTAATTCCAAACGTTCCATTTCAAATTCAACGATTTTTGCGGAACGAATTTTTATCAGTAAATCTTCCATTGCTTTTTGGAATATCTTAGCGGTGTGGTAAGACGGATGGTTGCAGCTGACCGAAAGAAACCTTATGTATGACCCAAATTTGTCTGCAAATTGACACGCGCGGGAACCGTTAATCTGTGCTCTGTATCCGCCCATGTCAAAATTCCGAATCCTCCAAAGACACGGCGAACAAAACAGTCTCGCCCAGTTTTTACACGTTAATGCGACATTCAGTTTATCTTTATCCTTTAAATACTTATAGATTTCTACTAAGACCACGTCCGGAAGTGCCACCCATTTTGACTGCTCCATATTTCCAGTTTTCCAAATAAAACTCCAAAATTTACTCGCTAATTTTATCCACACACTTGATTCCATTGATGGGGAAGCATCGTTTTAATAAGTATTTGTGACGTCAACAAGTGAAAGATGCGTTGTACCTTTTGTGACGTCACAACATGGAAACATATAATAAAACTGTGACGTAAACACATGGGGATTTCCATCTGTGACGATAATACACATAATATGAATCATGTGACACTGTAACAATGATGATGAGGAACAAAGAAATCTATTTTTCATCCGACAGAAACAAAAAGCTGAATACTTAGAGGGGCATTATAGTAGCTGTGTTGGGGCGGATCCAGGAATTTTTGAAAGAGGGGATGTAAAGTTTTTTTGGTGGGGCCAGTACGCGTGAAAATGGTGTATTATCGAGGATTATATTTTGCAATCTTCAACTGATAGTAACTCCAGGGAAAATCGTTTATACAAATGCTTGTTTACAAATAAATTATCACATTTACAAATACTGAGAAAACAAACGAAAATTCCTTTACCGATATGTAGGGTAAACACTTTAGAGAGAAATGCGTAGTCAAAAGCCATAAAATCCAAAGCATACAGACAAAGCCAGGGTAGCTCCAGGATGTAAAGTTTTATGAATTTTCCAATTTTAAATATCTATACATATAAATATTTATATTTAGGTTTTAACAATTTGTGTCAACTTCTGGGCTTTTGAGTTGGTTTTTACTGTACATACATCTATATTTTGGCGTTGTAAGGGGGAGGCGTACGCCTTCCACGCCCCCTTGAATCCGCCACTGGAAATAATGCTAGTTCCATGCACAAGTCCATGGTATTTATGTACAAATAGCAAGATTGAGTTTCAATTGCAATTACTGAATGTGCCGAAGATATAGTGTAAGAAAAATATCAGTAATATAAAGTAATGAATTAATGATTCGTGTGTCTTATACATGAATTCTCCGTACACGTGCACCGGAACATGGATATTTATCATACCCGGAACTGTGAAGGTGATGATAAAGAGAAGAACCAACAGCGATGTTACTGAATTCAACGCCAAAATTTACCATCCACATGCCAAAGTGTTTCACCTTTATTAATAATAATGTAGGATTTCAGGTTTGATTAAAAAAAATAATAATAATAAAAAAAATAATAAAATAAAAAAAACACTAAATACATGTGATGTAGCCTACATCCGGAACGTAAGGCCGACTTTTGTCAGAAACAAATTTTGGATGAAATAAAAATTATAATCAGTTATCGCGGGGCGGAACAGTACAATATGTAACGTGACATATATTTACTATTCCATGAGTCTGAGCAACGTCGGATGACGTCATGCGATTATCAACGTAAACGTAGACACTTTGCGTGTACTCACCGTATGGGTTTTGCTTGTTTCCTAGGCAACTTCACTTCAGAAAAAAGTTGGAGGAGACGAACATGACATGGAATGTGACGAATGGAAAAACCTACCCGACGTGGTGCTACTAGAAATATACTTCTTCCTTAGTGACGAGGAGCGGTACCATATGGCACAAGTGTGCACAAACTGGTGGCGAATATTCCAAAGTCCGGTGTTATGGAGAAAGAGGCGAATAGTTTTTGGTGGTGCTCATTCGGAGAGAACCGCAAAACGGACTTGTGACTTCGTTCAGACATTCGGAAAACATCTTCGGGTTTTATCAATAGGATTTACTGGGCCGTCTTTTAGGAATGTTAAAACCATATCAAAATCAGCAGAACTAGTTCTTAAAAAATTGACTTACTTCCCAAATTTAAAATTGAAAGAATTTACACTTCACCAAATTAACATGGAACACTATTGGCATTTCATGATTTCAAGAAACAGAGTCGTCTCAGCCCTTTGTCGATTTTTGCGCAGACTCCAGAATTTAGTTTTGATTAACATGATAGCCGCAAGGTTCACTTTCATTGACGGCTGTCGAGTTTTGGAATCTCTCGGCAGGGGACAAGCCGCGAATACTTTGACAACCATGTTTGTGGAAGACATGTTCCAATCAAACGTCGTTCCCGTGCGTCACAGACGCTACGTCACGGCTATGTCGAGATTTCAAGGGCTAACCTGGATTTACACGAACTACAATGCCATCAATGGCGAAATTCTTGGGAACTTCGGGAATTTTCTGGGCGATAACCTCGATAAAATGACACTAACTTTAGATAATAATGTCAGTCAAGACATTATTGACAATAACGCTTGGCAGAAGTTTGCAGAACATTGTTCCAATGTCAAGGTCGTGCTGTATCTCTACGCCTCTGGATTCAGACAGGATATGACAGAAATATTACTTCCGGCCATTCCGCTACAGGAAGTAGATATTGTATCGTGGCCGTCTCTAGGGTTACCTCTAAGCTCCATGGAGCAACAAATACCACACCTTCTGAGACACATTGGGTTGACATATGATAAAAAACTAGGTATGTTTTGTGAGTATGTAAGTGTGATCAACAGCAGTTTATTTTTTCGGATCCGATAACCCGACAGTCGGACGGCCCGTAGCCGACGTACGATATAAAAGTACAGTGTATACCAAAGTTTTAGTCATATGGGAGTGCATAAAATGTTATACAAACATAATGACTGGTGGACAACAGTTTGGAAAATGTTTTTGTGTGACGTGAAAAAATCAAATCATAATTCATGTACGGAAAAGTTGAAAATCAGATTGATTTGATATACAGCAACTTGCCAAAAGTAGACATTATCATTATTACTATATATCGTATAAAACCACATTTAAAAAAAAAACATATTGTGAAGCCATTTCTTATTGCATTTCAATAGGATTTTCACTGTCAAACAGAATTTGATACAGTGTCATTATACATGTATATTTATTTCAATTTTTCTAGTTACAAATTTAAAATTTCATCAATTTAAACAGAAAGTTTAAATTATGATACTTAATTTTTACTTTTTGTTTAAATTGTCAAATTCTTGAAATTACACATTAGAAAATTACATCCAAATAATCAATGAAACTTGGAAACATTCTTTTTTTTAACAGCGAAAATTTTATTCAAATGCGATAAGAAATGGCTTCACAATATTTTTTTGAAAAAATGTGGTCTCATATGAAATATATACATGTAGTAAAACTTGATAATGTCTATAAACGTTTGGCAAGTGGCTGCACATGTACTTCAAATCGATAAGCTGGTCTGGCTACACTTAACTCAATATAAACTGGACGGCGGAGCCCAGTGACCCCATTCTTGGCCTGGATGAATACGTTTGTTTGTTTGTTTGTTTTGTTTTGTTTTACGCCATACTCAACAATCTTTCAGTCATATGATGGCGTCCAGTTTTTATTGGTGGAGGAGAAACCCCGGTCACCCGGGTAAAGACCACCGACCTTCCGCAAGGAAACTGGCAAACTTTCTCACTTAATTCGGTGTGACCCTAGCGGGATTCGAACCAGAGGTGAGAGGCCTTGGGATGAATACGTAATGTACATTAAAATTATACTAGTAAGAGTAATCGTTCTTACTTGTTATCAAAGGTACGGATGAAACGCAAGTGATGTAAATTTGGCTATAATTATGGTGGCTGATTTATGCCATCTCGACTTTTCGCCTCGAAAACACGCTTATTCGCGAGTTTTCGCCTCGCCAAGCGAAAAGTCGCTAATTAGCGAGTTTTCGGGGCGAAAAGTCGAGATGGCACAAATCAGCCACCATATATTATAATGTGATAAAAAGAGGTTTAAAGTGTATTTCTATTTTATAAATCTTTGTGTCAAATTCGAGTTTTTCGAACCCTCGTCAAAGGCTTGCAGATATTTTACAAATTAATTGATTTGTTTTAGAATGTTTGTCGCTACATATGAATAGAAATCCACCATTCGACGAGGAGCTGCTGTTTCTGTTGTCCAAATGTCGTCGTGTCAACGACTTGAATTTGTTTTGTCAGCTGAAAGTTTCAACCGTTACTCAAATGTGCCAAATGCAGCGAGAAAGGAAAATAGGTAAGTATGGAATCCCATCAGCATCACAGTGTATGGAAATCTGAACAGGGTTCACAATTTGCGACTTAATCGATCTGCAAAAGCAAGTTTTTCTTGTCCTAAAGAGAAGCTCTTATAGTAATTAGCTCTGAAAAATAATTAATTCTATTTTTTTTCTACTTTTACTAATTGCACTTGGTGCACAATAACAAAATAGCGTTATGTACAGGGAAAATTGTTTAACGAATGGCGATTGCATTTTTATTGGCTGAATAGGACACACCTATGAGATAACTTATATTGCCAGAAAAAAGGGGTGATGAAAGATGGGTTTTATAATTTGATTGAACTTCCAGTAAATAAAAAGAAGAAAATGGTACATATATATTTTGAAACCGACAAACATTTTAATAGCACTGCAAATTTCTTTACGGATTTTTCTTTCTTCTTTTTTTTTTTGACTTTGGCATCTGGGTCAACTTACAAATAATTCATATGAATTATTAATACATGACATTTATATGTCTGTTTTCTTTTTAGATCTTCATTCTCTAAATCTAGCAATACACGGCCTTTCAGAAGACGAATGGAGCAGTTTGTCGTCTGCGCGAAGTCAACTTATTGCAGCAATAAGCAGAAACAACAACGTATGTGTCGTATCTACTAACGAAGAGGTATCTGACGATACCGACGATGATTTCGTGGAAAATGATCATTAACGTCATAATCCTGCATTGCGCAGCATCACGTGATGTAAGATAAATTGCTCACGTCAAATGCAAAAAACAAATTCTACATAACAAATCCATACCGCCATTTCAGTTTGAACTTGAAGCCTACCGCATAGCGCGACTGCCTCACTGATTTTTAGGGAATCCATAAAATCAATAGAAGCTGGCTAACAATATTACTCTTTGCTGAAATTGTCCGACAAACGTTATTTCGTGTATTAGTTGTCAATAGTCGTGCGATGGTTGTTGGGTGAATGTTGTTTGCTATATTGCGTGACGGACTTACGTTGTTTCCTATATTGGTTGATGGACTAATGTTATTTCCTGTATTGGATTGGTAGTGGAACAAACGTTTTCCCTGCATTGACTGACGGTATCAAGTTGTTTCATGCATTTGGTGACGGACGGACGTTGTTTCATGCATTGGGTGACGGGCGGACGCTGTTTCATACATTGGATGACGGGCGGACGCTGTTTAGAGCATTGGGTGACGAGCGGACGCTGTTTCCTGTACTGGGTGACGGACGAACCACGGACGCGCATTTGATTGACAGACTTATGTTCTCTTTCTGTATGGTTGTCAGAGTTAAGTTGCTCTCTGTAATGGCTGTCGGTCATGGCGTTGTTTCCTGCAATGGTCTTTGGAATAACGTTGTTTCCTGCATTGGATGACGCACTCCTGTTGTTTTTCTGCATTGGTTGACGGACCTCTGATGTTTCCTGCATTTGTTGACGGACTTCTGTTGTTTTCCTACGTTGGCTGACGGACTCCTGTTGTTTTTCTGCAATGGTTGACGGACTTCTGTTGTTCCCTGCATTTTTTGACGGACTTCTGACGTTCCCTACATTTGTTGACGGACTTCTGTTGTTTCCTGCATTTGTTGATGGACTTCTGTTGTTTCCTGCATTTGTTGATGGAGTCTGATCTTTCCTGCATTTGTTGACGGACATTTGTTGTTTCCTGCATTTGTTGACTGACTTCTGACGTTTCCTGCATTTTTTGACGGATTCCTGTTGTTTCCTGCATTTGTTGACGGACTTCTGTTGTTTCCTGCCTTTGTTGACGGACTCCTATTGTTTCCTGCACTTGTTGACAGACTTCTGACGTTTCCTGTATTTGTTGACGGACTTCTGTTGTTTCCTGCATTAGTTGTTGCCTTGTTGGTTGTACGACATATTTTGTTTTGTGAACTAATTGTCGCACCGACGACATATCTAATCACTAGATGTCGGACTATCGGGGTGCTTTTGTGTCGTGGTACGTAGTGTTTCAACCAAGTCGTACGCTACAGAGATGTCCCGGTCAGTATACTATGTACGTAATAGTGACACGTGTTTTAAATACAAATATCTTAATTTCGAAATTATAGATGCTATTTTTATGGATAAAACCTCTTTAAACTTGGATTGACGTTATAAATGGATGACATTGTAACTGATTTAAATACGAACTACTCATATGTAAAAAGGGCAAACTGGAATCATGTTAAAATTAAACATTTTATCTGCATGCTCATTGTTCAAGTTTGTTTTTGTTTAATACCCCCACTTTGTCAGTATGTCAAAACATTGGATTTTACTCAGGTTGAAATATATTATCTGAGGTTGCCAATAATCTTACTGTATAGTTATTCAATCTCACGGGGAGAAAAAATTCACGTTTTTTTTCTGAGATGATCTTATTCACGGGTGTTAAATTTCGCGAAAGATAGGTTAGGAATTGGTTTTTTATAATATTTCACAAGTGTAAGGTTATATTCACGGGTATCTAATTTCATGGAATTTTTCATGTCCGTGAATATAGCGAAATTAATCCCCCTTGAATAAGAGCAGCTATACAGTATTTTGTTTGTTTGTTTGTGTTTTTTACGCCATACGCCATGATGGTGACCAGTTGTAAATATACATAAAAAATCTCAAGTTACCAAAGTATAAATCATCAGGATGTCCAGGATATAGGTACAAATCTGGTAAAAATGGACAGACACAAACCTCTTGAAAGCAAGAGGTGGGATCAGGTGCCACAAAGGAGTAAGCATCCCCTATCGACCGGTCACACCCGCCGTGAGTCCAGTCAAATTAAAATGAAATACGTGAGGAACGAATCCTGGTCGTAATTGGTACAGACGTATCAACAACCGGTATCGATCAGGTAACTCAACATTTCACTGAGTGAAACAGAGAAGTCGCAAACAATGAGATACGATAGGGAAGGAGATTCTATAATGGAGAAAAAAGAGGGGAAATTACTCATTTATAGGAGTTTAATGGGGAAAATAAAGGTTTTAACATAAAAATTGTGATTGCAGCAATATTTTGAAAAAAGGAGGAATTCCTCCAGTGGCAGGAAAATCCTCACCCCTGTACAATGTATTATGAAAGAGGAAGAAACAACCATTGTTCTTAAATCAACATCAATATAACCCCACTTTGAGTTCCAGATACAAAATTGTCAGTCGGAGCTTAAAATTCGTTTGTTTTACATAATCCGTCAAGATTTTTTTTCACCTTTATTGAGATGTCACCGACCTCTGGTGAAGTGCTACAAATTTTGGCCTGTTCCATTGTTTGACGCCAATGTAATGAGGGCAAGTTCTTTTATGTGCCACGCCTTCCATGACACGGGACCCCCGTTTTCAGTCTCAACTCGAAAGTCCGGTGCTAAGTATGACGAGCGCTTGGTGAAAGAAAAGTCACCACCATTTTTAAAGCCGGTCCGGGAAACAATTCCCGTGACCTTCCGCTTGGAGGTCAAACACTCTACGACTAGATCGCCACCACAGGAGGCTGAAACTATGTCAATCAAATAAAATCTAGTATTATATATAATACAGTCCACTGTAGGACATGACATAACTTAACAAAATGCTGCTTTCCCTGTCCTTCGGATGAGACGGTGAAAACCGAGCTCTTGTGTCACAGTAGCGGTCAGCACGTTAAAGAAATCTCATTGCTCAATGGCCGTAAGTGACGAGCATAAGCCAAAATTTGAAGCCCTTCATCGGCATTTTGTGAAGCCTCCATAAGTTACAGCTGCAACGAAAAAGGTATTTTATTATTTTGATAATACCATCTTATTTGCAGCTGTAACTACGTCTCCATACGAGTGAAAGATTCTTTAGTGGGACGTTAAACAGCTATATCGTAAATGTTATGTCGTGGTATATCGCAACTGTCGGGAAAAGACCTTGGACATTAAGGACGGTATAACGACATGATATTTACGATAGTGTCGGGACAGCGGTAAGATAAAGGTGGGACAATGCTACGACTTAAAATAAGTCGTGATTGTCGGGGTGCTCTAGGCTTAATTTTTAACATGTTCAAAAACCTGGCCAAGACAAAACACCGCCTAGCACTCTGCCAATATATGACAGAACACCACTAGGATAACGTTAGGACCATTGGGGACAACTATACGAATCATCACGTTTCCGAAAAAAAACCTGATGTAGTGGGTGTCTCGCACAGAAGTCTTGTATATCAAACACGGCCTTTATCGGGAAAATTACAACGTCACAGATGAGAGAATCCAACAGGACACAACCAAGACAAATCCGGGAATGCCACAAGACATGACCAGACGGTCCTATCTATGACTTGGCAAAGTCCGCTACTCCCCTCCCCCCCGGCAAACCTTGATATGTCACTGACCTTATCAAGACCATGGTTTACTTGCATATTTGTCAGTGAAAATTGAATAAGATAGCACCAAGACAAATAAATCATGATAGTCTTGAGGATCTTGGCCCTATCTTGCTCATTAGTTGTATATGTGAGACACGGCCTTTACAATGGAATCTCTATGCGAGGGTAAAATTCTTGAATGACAAACCTGTGGCTTGCAGAGGTTTTGTCATTCAAGAATGTTATCCCGAGGATTGAGATTCCTTTGTCATAGGGGTTGATTATTTTCTCCAACTTTTTGTCATCCACCCCCACTCACCTGTGGATGACAGGCTGATCATTTTGCACTAGTTATAAGGATAGCTACAGAGAAAACTCTGCCTATCAAACTTGGAAGATGACTCCCCCCCCTAAAAAAAAAAGCCAAAACAGGACACAGTTCTGTTGTACATACAATCTATTCATAAGCTTTAAAAATTTGACATCATAATTATAGCTGAGGTTAACGGACAAATCTTCATTACTACAAAGTACATTTTAACAAAATAAAAGTAAACAAAAATATTTATACATGCAACACATGCCAGTTAAAAAAACAAATTGAACAGCACTGATTTAGTGGTTACAAATAAATAAGACACATTTGTTAAAAAAATGCCACAAACTTGAATTTCTACCATATTATTGATTCAACCTAAACCAATGTTGAGCACCATAAAACTTAACAATAACTCAAGCCTAAAAATTTCACTCAATTTTGGCTACAGTAATTCTGAAATCTGATTGGCTAAGCACGTCAGGTTGATAATATTCTCAGGCTTAAGTAATAATGCCCAACTGATCCTAATCCTTATTACCAACCAGAGCATAATAGACTGGTTTTAAACAATGGAAAAAACACACCACTGAGATTTCCAGGGGTGAAAAAAATAAGATTTTGAACCAGTAGTGAGTTATTCCCCTTTCCATCTCTGATTTTAGGTTTGCAAGGTGTCGTTATGACTACAAGTTTACAGGTTACTCCAATATGTCTGTACTACAATACGTAAATGTATGTGACCAATACTAGCAAAGCAACCATCTATTCATAGTTATATTTAGACATAACTACCATGGCAACACAAAAGTGAGCTAGCATAATTTGCTCTCTATATTTCATGATGTTATAAACAAGAAAGGGCCTAAGTAAATGCTCAAGATGATCGTTTCTGTCTATTAGCCTTCATCAGTTGAGCTCGAATTTAGAATGGATGTTACTTCCAAAATAGGAAGTTGTACTACACATGGCCAAATACTGTATACCTGAAGAAATTCGCCTTTTTACTATACAAACATTCACCTCGTCTTAAATTCGCAGTAAATCGCCATATCACGGATGACATGCATCAAATATTTGGTTTGAAAATTTCGCCCTCCCATCATAGGGCGTAAATGGTGAAAAAAAAAAGAATCGACCATGAAGGATTTGCTATGCTGGTGAAGGTCACAACCATGAAGGACTTGCTATGCTGGTGAAGGTCAGGACATTCTCAGACTTAAAAAAAAAAGTTTTAGGTTTTGCTGTGCTGGGCTCTTTGCATCTCAGATGCATACATTTTATTGACATAATCTAGAATTATTGCTATATTCTGTGAATTGTTTTAAAATTTTCCTATAATTAATCTTCAACAAAGATAAAACAGAAACACAAAGGGGAGATAATTAAAAAAAAACCTGAGGGCAACTTTCTCAATGCTCATTGTACAAACATTCAACAACTTTGATAATCATGATAAAATAATGAAAGATAACAAGAATATTTCAAATATAACTATTACTTGAATCACAGTACATTTAGTATACTAAATTGTTTTACACATGATTAAAATAATATTAAAAAATTCATAATATCATATCAAAAATTATCCCTACTGTCCGGGTGGCTCACTTCAGAAATTGAAAAATCATTCACAGTTCTTCTATTATGTCATCAATGACAAAACTGTCACTTCTTCTCAGTTAAGTTAGTTTGTTAATAATTAAATATAGCACTCAATCCTCGACTTTTAAAACCAAGCATCCAATATCCCCAGAAATAATTTTTGGTAGGCGGTTTCTTGTGCTAAACTCGCATCACAGTATTGGTGCCATAATTAGAACTGTATATGTCAACAAGTTAAGAGGGGAGTGCTGGATGACAATTGTTTTATTGTTATTTATACATCACTCATCTGATAAACTGATTTATACATGTATATAAATTAACTTCTTTCGTTATCTTCGCTGTTCATTCAAGTAGCCTGCTGAGACTGCTTTTGCAATCAACAGTGTGTTACATAGCTTTTGAAAATTGGAACCATCCACAACTGAGGTCACCGAGTACATGCAGGAATTCCCTCCACAGCAGACGACATTATTTTAACACTGCGAATGACCACCCCTACACTCTATGAATCATTTGTATAGCTAATGATGAGAGATCACATTTTTAAAATTATTAGACAATTAATTTCAGCCGCTGAAATCTTACCTATATAATTTTATTGCATTCAAAATATCGAAGATTTTCACATTTCCGGAGTAAGCCACGCAGACAGTGACTGTTTTACTACTATATTCATTTTAAAAATTCATTTTCACTGTACAAATTAGCTAATAACAATGTACAAGAACTGATTCCTCACAGTTACAAGAAAATTGATAATATCATTTATTTCAAGAATTTAGATTTACTTCAAACAAACTTGACAATATTGGCCCCATGTGATACAAATATCATTTTAACTTATTCGCGTTCCTGTGCAAAAAAAAAAAAAAAAAAAAATGCAAAGAAATATTTATGGGATCTAATTAAATAAATTGACTAAAGTAAATAACTTAGAATTTCAGTACCCACTTGATAATAATAATCTGTAGTAAACAGAAGTTAATCAACATGTGCAGGCTTTTCCCTTACACATGATTTCTGCATTCCAACACATAAAATTTTTTCAGGACACAAAACACGACTATTAGTGAGTCCATGAGGATGCAAATTTTTCAACCTGAGACTGAAAATGTTTGCCCTTGTTTTCATGTATTTTCTTGAATTTTGTTGACTTGGGGACTCACAGATTTAATGAAGTAATCAGGAATTTTGTTTTTGTAGGTCCCTGGGACTCGCTTAAATAACACCCTAGGGAAAACCATCACGGCATATTTGATGCTTTCAGGCTAATACAAAATTTTGCAAGAAACCAAATATTGGAGGCCAAGTGAAAGAAAGACCAAAGAGAGACAGACAGAAATTTACATGGAAATGTACAAGACACAACAATACAACTGAGCATTCAATGGCAACAATTTCTGTCTCACAAAAAAAAAAATAAAATTTAAAAACCAATACAAACAAAAACCAAACAAAACAAACAAAAAAACCAAACAAAAAACCAAAAACAAAAAGAACCAAAAAAAAAAAAAAAAAAAAGAATGGACAGGGATTTGTGACATTCATGTAAACATATGTAAACAAACGATTTCACTATTCACTTGGCAATTAAGGATGAGTTTCCCTGCCAAATTTTCTAAGACTTCAAATGAATTTTCACATGTTTTCATACTGAACCAAAATTTATACTGTTAAAAAAAAATGGAACAAAATTTTGAAGGTACCGGATCCCACCTCTTTGTTTCCAGAGGTCCATGTTTGTCCATTTTTACCAAATTTGTATCTGTGTCCTGGACATCCTAGAGATTTATACTTTGGTATCTGAGATTTTTTATACTTTGAATTTTTGCAAAAGTTTTAATTTTGATCTTTTTACCAGTCTCACGACTCAAATGTTTGCAAATGAAAATAATTTTACTGTGAAATTCACATGACTTTTTTACGGAAATCATGTGTGAAATAAATCTTATATGAGATTTCATTTGTAATTGCTATGGTGGGACATTTCAGCCATAACTTGCTAGGTATTCACAAGTGTGTCGTGAGTTGATACAACTTCTGTCAAGTTGACATCATCATTCTATTCTGAAATCAACAAAACAAATTGTTTTGTCTGAAATTTCAGCCACTTTGAACTAAACTGTCAGAATATCAATATGGCAATGCAATATCACCGATCAGCGAGAAAAAAATTTCAAAAGTAAATAAAAAAACATAGCCCAATAAGATAAGTCAACATTAATTTCTGACGTGCTGAAATAACGTACTGACACGTAAACATAAACATCTGAGAAGTATTGGCAGGAAAAGGCCACCATACATTCCACAAAATGATACAACTTTGGTCACACAAGGTAACTCTGTCACATGATACAATCACGCAGGAAATGCTAAAATATAAATAAAATGAAATAGTTTAACACATTCACCCCCAGAACACAATGGACCCTTCTTCACATCAAAAACATAGACTAATCTATTCATAATCATAGGGGTGAACAAGTAAATGCATACAATATCAAATCTCTTGCTTGACTAGCACACCCACAACATATAATTAACGAAATTTACGATGTTATGATTATTGGTACCCTTTACATGGGATTACGAAATAGTCTATGACACAGGGTTGATGAGTCAACATTTTGGTGTACACTATGAAAAATGATGCAGGTAATAACAGATATACATATGCCAAATAAAAGGATTTCTCATAAGTGAGGTATATAGTTACTGTCCACATGGCTCGCTTCGGAAATAAGAAAATTTGTCCGTGTTCCTTTTATTATATCGTCTATGACGTAAGTTTCACTCCTTCCAACTGCTTAGCAATTAAATACATCACTCAATCCTCCATTTTGAAAACCATTATTGGACAACTTATTTCAGCCTTCATTATAACACTGTGATTTTATTGCAAATAAAATCACATAAAATATCAAAGATTTTCCAATTTCCTAAATGAGTCGTGTGGACTGTAGGTTAATTTTTGTCCACTTTCAATTAATTTTATAACAAGAACTTGGCAACACAATGTGTATGTATTCTCGTATCTAGGTAACCATGTCGCCAGCTGATATTTTTCTTGACCTCTGACCTGTCTTTGATCTATCATTTACAGCTTGTTCATCATTCTGACCTTACTTTGTAAGTAATTGCCACCCAGATGTTTATGTCTTATGTACACATACCTGTATACTTTTTTTTAAACAAGCAACCATGACGGCACACTAAACATTGGAAAAGAACCCCAGCCACCCCCATCCCATTTCTGAATATAATAAAAAAAAAAAAAACAACAAACAAAACAAGAGGCCCAAGGAGCCTATAGGAACTCACCTCGTAATGTGTTCGTGAGAAGATTTTTTAAGAAGTGCACAATTTTAGCATTTTTTGCCCCTTTTTGTAGCCCATCCCCTATAGAGCCTCAATACTAAATATGATGCCAATCCATACACTGGTTCATAAGAAGATTTTTAAAGAAGTAAATAATTTTACCACATTTTTGTCCCTTATGAGACCCCAAGGGGAGATAACCCCACAATTTTTACAAACTTGAAAAGCTTCTCATTGGGATGCTGCCTGCCAAAATATGGCAACCAAATGGTTCTTCACAAGAAAACATTTAAAGAATATTACATATTTTACCCCATATGGGGTCCCAAGGGGACACGAACATTTTTTTTTTTTACACAATGTCAGATTAACTCTGCTAGGGGATACTATATATGAAATTTGATTGAAACCTGACAAAACTGAATTTTTAACCAATTTCAGTGCTCCCCTAGTGGGCCCCATTTATGGGCTGAATTTTTTTGGTTCACAACCTTTGTAGTTAATCCCCCGTAGAGCCTCAAAACTAAATACAAAGTCAATCCACATATTGGTTCCTGAGAAGACCTTTTTAAGAAGTACACAATTTTATCACTTTTTTGGCCCCTTATGAAGCCCCAAAGGGGAGTTGTCCCCACAATTTTCGCAAACTTGAAGCAACTTCTCATGGGGATGCTGCCTGCCAAATTTGGTTGATTTCAACCCAATGATTCTTCAGAAGAAAACATTTAAAGAAGAATTTTATATTCTACCTTTTAACACAAATTTAGATTAAATTCACTAGGGAATACTATCTACCAAATTTGGTTGATATCTGACAAAATTGAATTTTTTTTTACCAATATCAGCACCCCTTATGGTTATTATGGGTGGAATTTTTTCTCATTTGCGAAATTTGTAGCCCATCCCCTATAGAGCCTCAATACTAAATATGAAGCCAATCCATACATTGGTTCGTGAGAAGAAGATTTTAAGAAGTACACAATTTTACCACTTTTTTGCCACTTATGAATCCCCAAGGGGAGATAACCCCATAATTTTCACAAACTTGAAGCAGCTTCTCATGGGGATGCTGCCTGCCAAATTTGGTTGAAATTGGCCAAGTGGTTTTTGAGAACTTGTTTAAATGAAAAGTTTACGGACGACAGACAGACGAGAGGCCATGACAATAGCTCACTTGGCCCTTTGAGACCATCAAGTTGTACTAATGAATAACACAAAAACAAAATGTTTTCTAACAAGAGATGAGCATGACCTTGGGGGCGTGGTTGACGTTTAACAACCAGAGATATGAATTATTTATCCTGCATGAATTAGCATAAATAATTAGTTGCATTATCCAATGAAAACTCCAGAATCATCCATTTGGTGAGAAGCATAACCGGAGACTTTCTCCAATGATGTCAAGTAGATGGCCGTTGAAAAGAAAAACAGTGACGTGTACTCAGCAGAAAGAGCCAGCGTGTGTGGAGAGTTCTGTCAGTAAGAAACGAGGACTTGAACGGCGATAAACACAGTTTACAGCTGTTTTAGGCATTACGTTATTCACATTCATAGATCAGGATTTTTTCTGAAAGTAGAAAAGAAGAATAATCTTGAGATTTATATAAAACTATTGAAAAATAGTTTTTAATGCATGTATGATTGTGGAATAGCCTTGTAAGGTGCCCCAAAATACATACACAGACACATACACTCAAACACATGCACATATATATTTGTAATATGTATAGGTAATAGAATGGAAATAAAACTTGGTTTGTGAATTTCTGAAAGTTGTACAAAATATGCAAAAATTAAAATTGCTATTTAAAAAAAATTAATTAATATCTGCAATTAATTCCTAAACAGATTGTTAAAAATATACACAACATTTTAAATGCCAGAATAAGTATCACAAATTATGACCTCTGACCTTTAACCTTTGCTATGGATGAATGCCATTAATTAATGTCTTTTTTTTTTTTTTTTTAACATGTGTGTTAACTTGGTCACAATGATGACGGAACTGCAAAACTGTGTTACCCGCTCATAAATCCCAACCTAAACCTGTCACTTCAATACGATAAACTGGAATTCTTCAGTCTTTAATGTATAAGTTAAAATATCAACTCTGGCAGTGTTATAAACTGATGAAATAAAAATCACATCAACGCTGTATAAACTCATCAACCCCTAAAGTCACAATTGGACTGGTCCAAGTCATTGACTTCAAGTAGAATCCATTGTTTTTCAGGGGTTGATGAGTTAACTGCTACAAATTTTTATCAAAATTTTTAAAACTCTACCATAGCTGAGAAAATATTTTGAACTTTTTCATGTTCTCGTTCTAACTATAAATACAAGCTGATTTTCAAGTTACAGTGGAATCTTGCTATTTTATAATTTCACAGGTCTGCCCTTATTACTATGAAATACCGTATTTGACTCATTAATCGCCTTTGTCCCTATAAACACCCCTCGCCCTTTAGTTCACACGATGAGAATCCATTCTAGCTGATAATAAGATGTTGGCCTTGAAAATTAAAAGAGTTAATCTGTAGCCACCATCAACAGAAGAATGTCAAATCAATGTCCTTAGAAATAACTACAACAACTTTACCACTGTGCCTTGTAAAAATTAACCGTTTTACGTAAATTTGACCGTGAATTGATCCCAATGAGCACTCGTCCCAGATTTTCCAGACTTTTATAGCACTTAATGGGTTGAATACGGCATCTGGTATTTGAGATAACTTAGCTTTTCATTCTTATCACATAACACACATATCTTTCCTGCTACTTCTGAAAAGCTAGTCATTCGTAATCTTTCCGTTTGCCAATTTTCATTTTTCGAATACTTAAAAAAAAAAATCGTAAATACATGTTAATAGCTATCGACTTATGAATACACATCATCTTTTAATTCATCCTTTGATTGGAAAAATCAATTTTAAGACAACAAGTGTTTCTTCTGTACCGTGGTATATTCATACTTCAGATAGCAAATTTTACTTTGACGCAAGCAATATTTCGAAATAACCGGAGTAAAAAAAATGTAAAAGTAGTATATATTCATTGCTAAAATTGGGCTCAGGTATTTGACTTTGGCACAACCGAAATTTAGATTCATCCAATTTTGAAATATTGAATTTCTACTTAATCGTTACAAAGAATTTCAATAGATGTCCAGGATTTTCCTTACCCGGTACTAGAAATGCAACAATACTAAAAAATATAATTGTAAAATTATACAAAAAAATGTAAGATGCAGGCATGTCCTCAAATATGCACTTTTATTTACAACAAAAACGAAAAAAAGATTGCAAACATCTAAAATGAAATACAGTGGAATCTCGTTATGTCAAAATAAGATGAGTTGAAATTTGGGATATGTCAAAAAATAAAAGTCTGGTTCTGATATTCATTGACAGAATAATAAGTCAATTTCAAATTTCAGTTCTCTCGAATTCTGGATACATCAAAGTCCTGTGAGTTTCGAGATAACAAGATTCCACTTTATAGCTATTACAATGGTTTGTTGTAATTGTGTGTACTTAAGACGAATTTGGTTAAGCAGTCGCTATTAATTAACATTTTGAATTGATTCAAAACACCGAATGAATACATCAGACATCATGCAAAACAGTAACAATAACAAAACATTTTATTCGGTAATCAATAAACTGTAGCGAGACCAAAAATAGACACACCCCTGTGTTTAGTGAGTGTTCACCATCTTGTTGTAATTATGAACACGCTCATCTATAGGTCTTTCCCCTGCTCTATTTTCTATCATGTGTGTGCGTTAAGCATTGTTTAGACAGTCTAAGTGCTTTACAAAAGGCTCAATCATAGGTTGGTAGATTTTATTTATTGTGATTGACAGTGGGCGGAGTTCATCTTGCCGACGTGTGCCTCTGTTGGCATCAAGTGATAATATATCTATATTGTGGGAATCTGGAGCCATGGCTTAATGTTATTGATTTTAGTACAAACAATACTTACTTCAGTCTGATTTCAAAAGGATTTACTTTTTCTGACCCTTGACCACACAAAATCTTGACTTTATGATACGCTGGGATGATGCTTTGTTTACGGAAATGACGTCATTTGTGGAGTGCACACAATTATAACATGTACAATTACAACAAGCAGCTGTTTATACCTTTCTTGCATTTTCAATTAACTTAACATTAGATGAAAATTTAGATGAAATACACTGCAGCAGGTACAATACTTGTCCACAAAGAATACTAAAAGGAACAGACAAAAGTGGTCATTACAGACAGTCTGTATAAAAGAGATTTATTCATTATAACAAGTGAACAAAAGTTATTATAGTATGACCTTTATAGGCAGGTGCCCTTATAGAGAGGTTGCATTTAATGTAAGTTTGACTGTATATGCCCAGGATCGGTTTTGAGCATGTTGAGGTTCCGGAACTACTTTTATGTTATGTATTCATACACATAATCGTTTTCAAAAATAGCCTTTGTTAACTTCTTTATAATCAATGACCCTGTTTATAAAGGCTACCTGTCTATAATGGCTACTGTTCCTTGAATGGCCTTTGTAGACAAGCCTGATTGTATTTGTAAACTTCTGTAGTACTTGAAATCTTTGTAATATTCATTATCTGTGATATTATATAATTTTTTTTATTATAATAGCGTTAAGCTATCTTCTGTAATTTTCATTGCTATCTGTGTGATTAGTTAATTTGTGTTATCATTGTAATCTTTTGTAATCTTCTGTAAGGCCATTCCATTTTTTTTCTAGGGGTCCAAATGCACTTTAGTTTAGGACATCCTATTGTAAAAAAACACACAATTGGTACTGGTAAATGGGAAATGCATATTGTTCCTTACAACACATGAAATGAAAGTGTTTTATTTTTTAGGTTGGTTTGATGCCGACACATTTCAGATTAAAATAAAGCTACCATAATATAGATCTAGACATCAAATATTTAAAGATCCTTAGTGCACTCAGGGTACTGTAGCACAGTCTGATTAGTAGAACCAATTTACTCAACTTTACTCCACATTTCTATTAAATAATCACAATTATAATTGAAAAGTTTTGTGTTTTTTACCTGGTTATGTGTTTTTTCCAAAGTAGGTAGTTAGGTTTTTTTAATTCAGGGTGGACCCTTAGCATAGTAAAAAACTGGAATGACCTAAAATACGTCATACATATACATGATATAGAAGATGCAGAAGACAGAAATACAATAAATGGCATATTGAAGACTGAGAAACTGAGGAACTAGACCAAAACCTTTCATTATTTCAAAATAATTACCCAAAGTGTATAATTATTTGAATACACAAGGAGAGAAACACAAAACAGCGAGAGTTCATTTTTAAATATGGCAAATTAATTTTCATGTGAACGTGAAAGAGATAGCATTAAAGTACAGGACTCACCAGCATAAAACTTGAGTACTAGTGTTTTTCTAAAGTCTGTGAATTTTACCAAGCTTCAGAACATCCTGAAATCTGATTGGCTAAGCAAGCCAAGACAGATATTCTCAGACTTAAGAGCATATTTTACAACTTTTATGATGATGGGTCCAATAGCTCAGAATCGTTGGAAACTGATTACAAATTATAAAATGTAAAAATCTATATATGGAAGGAAAGCAGACGGTATTGTTAAAATTTGTAGAGAGTTCCAGACTAAAGTGGAATGTGAGTTAAGAATATTGTTTGTTTGTTTCTTTGTAGTTCAACTTCTCACTGCGAATTCCCACTCGTACATGATAATGTCACAAGCTACAGGTGCCACAAATGGGACCCTTTACATCACGCCACCCGCCCTGACTCTAAAAAAGTATATGTACATACAGAGTGGCTACACTTGTTCTGCGACAGAACACTGTTCTTGCAACCGAACGCGAAGGACATCGAAAGAGAACACTGTTCTAGGTATGAATTTTCACACCACCTTTCTAGCAGAAGTAAGTAAAACAAACATGGAAACCAATTACAGTGAAACCTGTATATAAGGGCCACCCAAGGGACCAGAAAATATTGACCCTTATGTGCAGGTGACCCTTATACACAGGTTCAATTTAGTTATAGTATGCAGTCAAGGGACTTGAAAAAACTGGCCTTTATAAACAGGTAATCCTTATATAGAGGTGGCCACTATAGCAGGGTTTACTGTAGGTTGTACTCATTGATCATCCCTGTGTTCGACTTCAATGTTTTGCTCTTCATCGTGTTCTCGTTAACTGGGTGAGATCTAATGAGAACATGTTCTTGCACAACCCTCGAGTCATTAGACTGTTTCTTTTTATTTGCATAAACAATGCTCTGTCCCCTGGAATACTCCCCACCTCTAGCATTGGTAGAACTTTCAAAAGATGTCATTTACATTTTAATGAAATAATACTGGACGACATGGTATTCACGGGTTGATAAATCAAAGCCTTGGCTAAGCATGCTCGGGTGAGCTAAAAATAAACATTACAATGTGCTAATAGTAAATATAAATGGCAAAATGGAATGTGTAGTAGTCAATGTAAACAACCCTCCCTATATAGTAAAATAGACTATTCCATAAAACAATGTAAGACAGCCCTCCCTCTATAGAAAAATAGACCATTCTATATAACAATCTAAATCAATTAATGGACTATTCCATTTAACAACTATTCCATGTTAAAATGTAAGGTGGCCCTAAATATAAATATTGATGGACTATTCAATGTAACAATCAAAAAGTCTTCCCTAAATAGATTAATGGACTATTCCATAAACAATCCAGCTTAATAAAAAAAAACTTTTTTTAGGGTGTATCAAGCTAGCGGCATTTGGTGATTATCTTAAATACGGACAACTGTAAAACTCTTCAGTTTACATGAATCCACACATATGATAAGTAAAGACGCCCCACTTACTAGGAACCATCCAAACTAATAAACCTCTAAATTACGGCTGCCTGGCTATCAAAGTAATTTTCATCAATTTCATTGATGAATCTTTATTGAGAAATGTTACCATATTTTGAAACACTATCATTAACTCTGTATATCTGTATACAACTACATTCAAAGGCTGCATTTTTCAAAAAAAAAAAAAAAAAAAAATATGATTTCGTTCTTTACTACATGTACTGAGATTGATGTACAATAACAAATAAGAGATATAAACAGAAATAAAATTTCTTGTATTCCTAGATATTTTGTGAAAATTAAGTCAGGTCGAGTGCGTAAACATAAACAAATAGTAAGGACAAATTAATCAAATGCAAATGAATAATTGCCAAACTGTGTTTCTCAAGCAATTTTCACAAAATATATAGGAATTTAAGAATTTTTATGCCTGTGAGTATCTCTTATTTTATCAATTTACATTTATTTAAGTGCTGTAAATGAAGACATTTCTGTATGTTGTTAACTATGCAATTTTCTTGTGTTAACCATACACATGATTATTTTTTAGGCCGTATTTCTATGGGGTCCCATTTTAGTATTTATTCACTATTTTCTGATCTCAAAAATTCATTTTTTGATATCAACAAATCAAATTTTTTGATATCAGAAATCATCATTTTTTGATATAAAAAATCAAAGTTTTGATAACAGAAATTGAATTTTTTTTAATATCAGGAAATAGATGTGATTTTTTTTTATAAAAAATTCCATTTTTTGATATCGGAAAATAGTGAATAAATACTAAAATGGCACCCCATATATAGTTCTGAATTAAACAATACATCTTAGCACGACTGTGGGATTTGCCCTTAGGATAATTTACAGGAAATATCATCACGTATAATACATTATTAAAAGAAAAAAAACAAAAACAAAACTGATGCCCCTTTAAAATTGTTTGGAAAGGCACAACTTTTTCAACAAACATATAAATCAATTAGTATGAACTTGATATATTGTAAGTAGAAACAGTAATAAATGTCACTGAAGCTCTTGGTAGACTAAATGACTGAAAATTAAAAGCAGAAAAATAAACAGAGGGTAGTAGAACTATGTATGTTGTCATTTCAGTTCTATATACAATAAAATGACAACTGAATAAGTTAGTCGGTGCAGACTACATTATACGCCATTTCTACATGGCGAATACTAATATGTAAATTTTTTAGTCAAATTGCTGGACACTGATCTGGAAGTAATATTTTCTGTATCAGAAAATGGAATCAAAATCTGAAAACCTGAATATTCAGGATCTGGTTAAACAATCAGAGATTTAATTTCTGAAATACAATACATATTCACCAGACCACTTTAGTAAACCTTCCACCAGGCAAGAGGGTGGTGCCGAATTCAATTTCCAGTACAGGACAATGCTTAAAACATTTAAAAAAAAAAGTTGCAATTGTTTCTTGCCAAGTGCTTGGCACAGAAAGTGAAAGTCACAGGTTTTTCATACAATGCTTTTAACAAGGTCCCCTGTCATGGTAAGTGTGGCCAAAGCATATGACAATTTATCTTGATTTAAAGCATGGTGCTCCAACAGTGAATATGTAAATAGTCAATGCTTTAGCCAGAACAACACTGAGATCCTAGCCTGGCATTGCTGAGATGGGAAAGGAGTTGCATATTACTGAATGACGTCAAATACCAATACAACCAGACAAATCAGAAATACGGACACTGAAATATGTATTGACATGTAAGATTCATAATTTTTCTGAGTTCCTAGGTTAAGAAAATATAATACTAGGCCTGAAAATTCAATTGAGATAACTCCAAATGATAAAATATTACTTCCAAAGCAAGTAGTTATGTCAATGTCCAGCAATGTAACAATCAATATCAAAAGTGTCTGTGGAAATGTACAAGGTAATACATTTCTGTCTGGACTATCAACCTGATCTCCCCTCCATATTACAATGGAATGATCAGTATTTCAGTTAAAAAAAATTGAATGTAAAAACTGAATTTGAAAGGCTTTGATATTTGTGAAATTCTCAGACCAGAAATATTAAAAAGTTTTGCACTTTTCCAGCTGAACATCTTTGATAAATTTGCATACTCATTATTAAACAACAACAAAAATACAGGGTTGGCATGTCACAAGACAACTCACTCCAGGTCATGATAACTCCTTATTATCTCCTTGCTCTTCTTCCTACCGTAATAAGTTGCGCAGTAATTAATCGTAAGTGACAAATATGATTTCATCTCGTAAGAATCACCGAGTTTGTACTCGTGAAAGAACAAACACATAACTTAACAAGAGCTGGAACAGTGGAAACATGTTATCATGAGTGAAAGACAATCTTGATAAAGGTGGCCCCTTTACAGAGGTCTGTAATCATGACACTATGCCATCTTACTGGCTGTATGATAAAGGTGACCCCCTTTACAGAGGTTTATAATCATGACACTGTGCCATCTTACTGGCTGTATGATAAAGGTGGCCCCAATATAGAGGTTTATAATCACGACACTGTGCCATCTTACTGACTGTATGATAAATGAGGCCCCAATATAGAGGTTTATAATCACGACACTGTGCCATCTTACTGACTGTATGATAAAGGTGGTCCCTTTACAGAGGTCTGTAATCAAGACACTGTGCCATCTTACTGACTGTATGATAAAGGTGGTCCCTTTACAGAGGTCTGTAATCAAGACACTATGCCATCTTACTGGCTGTATGATAAAGGTGGCCCCAATATAGAGGTTTATAATCACGACACTGTGCCATCTTACTGACTGTATGATAAATGAGGCCCCAATATAGAGGTTTATAATCACGACACTGTGCCATCTTACTGACTGTATGATAAAGGTGGTCCCTTTACAGAGGTCTGTAATCAAGACACTATGCCATCTTACTGGCTGTATGATAAAGGTGGCCCCTTTACAGAGGTCTGTAATCAAGACATTGCCATCTGACTGGCTGTATGACAAAGGTGACCCCAATATAGAGGTTTATAATTATGACACTGTGTCATCTTACTGGCTGTATGATAAATGTGGCCCCATTACAGAGGTTTGTTATTATGACACTTGACTGAGACTGAGTACAGGCTGTAATTGGAGGGGTTGTCTCTTATGCCAGGTGGTACTCGGGTAAGGCTCACCTGAGATCCAATTTTTCTCTACCTTTTCAAAATGAAATCCAACAGACACTGCCTGTTTCACTGAACCAGTGATGATGTAACATGGAGTCAAAATAAATATTTGAAAAAATAAACTGTTGTGCTGTTTGAGGTGTAATGATAATACTAGCAGTATATCAATAATAATGATAATAATAATAACAGAACCAGTGATTTTCCGTGATTGCGGAATTGCGGATGGAATCGTGGACGGAATCACGGAATCTGAAATGGAATTCACGTTTCTGAAAAATCTTGTTAAAAAACTCAACACACAGTACAAAATTGTTAATTTATTTCGGTTTCCATGTGTTATAAATTTCATTTCTTATTTTATTGACAACTTTTCTTCGCTTAATTTGCATCGGTTTTTTTTTTCATTTAACTCTCATTATTGTGTGGGATGCAGCCTACAGCACACCTGGCTTAATTAACATCGAACGTTAGGGCTTACTCATTTCTGTTGTCATAATATCACTGCCATGGCATCAAAAGTCATCTCAAACAAAAATAACGTTCACAACCATATTGAATTTTGTTTCGTAATGCTTTCTTCAATTACTTGACATACATATTATAATTTATAGTCTATTTTCACTATATAAAACCACTCGCAACTTTTTAAGACATACCACTTGGTAGCCAGTTTTCTGTAACAACAAACATGCTGAGCACACGATTGTCTAAATCGAGTGACAGCAAGATGGCTGAAGGCAGAGAGAGTTCCGACATCAACAAAATATAAATTTCTTTCATTTTTACTTGCCTCTTTAAATCGATAACTGATGTTGTATGGCAGACTAATGAAGGTATTATTATGGGTGTGTATCATTAAATATTCTTTACCTAAACTATGCGTTTTAGTTTTCATTTAATGAAACCGCTAAAAAAAAAATGGAATTCACCAAATCTTGAAACGGAACTGAGACAAATTTGAAACGGAAAATCACTGGTCCTATAATAATTTCAAGATGTCTTTGAAAGGTGTTAACGTGTCTCATTATTGTGGTAAATTTTGCTGAATGATGGAAATATCATGGTCATTTTATACCAATGGTTGACCTTATTGATAAAATTTAAAGAAAGATACCTAAGTTATATGAAAGAGGCCAAAATGCGGCAGTTAGAGAAACAAACACTGAAAAAAGGACTGATCCCCCCTCCCATCTTTGATCTTTGGGCATGATAAATAAACGAGAATAAAAAATGTTCTGAGGAAATCCTGTTTGAACTGATGAAGTCAGTGCATACAAACAGATGCAGAAAAGAAAGACAACAGGTGTGTTTAAGGAACAATGTGTCCTGGGATAGAAAGCAGGCCACAAAATAACAGAAACCGCCGTAACCCTTTTACAGGTTACATGAAAATGAATGGCCGTAACCTGCAGGTTATGATAACAATAATGAAGACGTAAAAAATGAAATTCATCGAGATTGAAAAGGAAGTTGGTTATGTGATTTGTATTTGCTGTAACCTTCACATAACCTGAACGATTGCTCTCGTGTTATTTTGTGGTCTGACCGCCATTATGAAGAATTAACAGTCCCATAACTCTGGGAAATATTGATTTGATGGTATATTTCATGAACCCCTGAAAAACAATGCACTCTTCTGTGAATCAATGATTTAGGCCTGTCCAAGGGGTGAATGAGGTAGAGAACCCGGTTACAATGAACCCGGGAAGAGACCACCAACTTTTTGCAAGTAAACTGACCAACTTTCTCACAAAAATCAGTTTAGGTTCAAGCGGGACATAAAATGAAAGTAACGCTGACAGTGAGTGAAAACAAGAATGTTCTGGACTTTGATACATGGAAAAACTATTGAGTTGAGATTACACATACAAACAAAACAGCAAATAAATTTCTAACTTGCATGAAAATCAGTTTTTATTTTTACAACTAGCAAAATGGACTCTGTTCCTTGCGAAATTGTTCCCGAATTTTCAAATAAACAGGTGAAATAATTTACCTGGTCAACTTCCCATCCCTCACTTTCTCCGGCCAGCTGATAATGCATCTTCCTCAGCTCTCCGAGTTTATACCTCTCCTTCTCAAGATCTTTCTCCAGCTCTAGAACTCGTACCTGGTCAATGAAAATAAATGGTGTGGTCTGGGTAATGTTTCATATCAATATCCTATCATTTAGGTTATGATCTAAGGTTTATAATAAAAGTTTGAATATACGGTGAAACTTGTATATAACAAACTCCTTAGGGACACAATAAAACCGGGTCTTTATAGGGAGGTGGTTTTTATATAGAGGTTGATTTGTACACAAATAGTACTACTGTATGTGTATTTAAATTAGTGCACTCAGGGGGTATAGACTTATTAGCGCAATCTTGAATTTGCGCAGTTTATTTCATTGACTTTGCCGTGTATACAGAATGACAGGCTGTAGAAATTTTAGCGCTGCCCTTGAATTAGCGCAATGACTTGAGCATGAAAGGCGCTAATATTAGAATATTGCTAAAATAAGTACACATACAGTATTTGGGGTAGCAAAAAAAAATTTTTTTTTTTACCAGGTGGTCTTTATACACAGGTGTTCACTAAAGCAGGTTTTACTGTAGTTGTATTTTCTGACGTTCATTTCAAAATAAGAATTTTGCTAGGATGAAGATGATATAAAATGAATTATTACCTGTGACTGCATCTCTTGTTTCTTGGTCTGCATCAGAGATAACTTGGTAAAATCCATCAAAGCTGTAATGGAGAACCAGAACAAAAAAAAATCAAAGACAAAAAGAAAACATTTTCTGGACATGAGAATTTATATATAACAAGAGCTGTTTGTAAAACAGATATGCTCCCTCCCCCATAAACGGAAACTGAATTACTGGAAAGTTTTGAAGTTCAAGGGGCATAACTCTGTCAAAAATTGTTTCACAGTAACCAAATACGAACTTGACCTAGATATTCTCATGATGTATTTGTACGCCAAATTTCATTTCAATATGTGCACCTGTTACAGAGATAATGAATGGAAACTGTTGGTGTACGGACCAACCGACCGAAAACGGCAAAGCAATATGCCCCTCCTTCTATGAATATTTTTTTCTTTCAACAGTGCATAACTCCACTCTCAACAATTTTTCAGTAACATGGTAACCACATGTTTTTAATGGAGGAGGAGAGAACTCTATTACAATGTACCCCAGAAGTGACTAGATCATCAACTTTTAAAAGTCAACCTGCGAACATTCTCACAAAATCTGCCTAGGTTCCAGTGGGGCTTGAACCTGCTCTAACAAGAGGTAAGAGATTTCATGGTTTAAAACCTGATACTCTAATCACTTAGCACCCCCCCCTCCCTGCCCCTGCCCTTTCTGTCTTGGAACCCTCTACTTGGCATGCCCCAGTTACGCCAATTGGCAACAACAGGTGTTTGCCAGGTTACATTGATAGCAATCAGTTTTTTTTATCACAATACTACATAAAAGATTTACAATTTTTTGGTTTAGCCTTTTACCCCTATTTAACTAAATGGTACTCTATTTTCCCAGTTTTAGACCAGTCCATTATGGTCTGTAGGGTTGAAAGGGTTGAAGAAACTGTTTACTCAATATATTTCTGCATGACTCACATTGCTCTTCATGGATCTGTGAGGCCTCCCTGGCTGAGCCAACAACTTTGCCAACGGAACTCGTTACGCCTTTTGAGGCTTCTGACACCTGAGAAAGTGCTTTGCTCTTTCTGTCGGCTTTGACCTTAGAGGCTACCACCAACTGTGCTGTACTGGCAGCGATCTCGTTAGAACAGACGATCAATTCCTCAAATTTGCCCTCTCCCTTCACTACTTTGTCGGCAGCTTCCCTGTGTTGACAAAATAGATACATAAGTAGGGTTGATACGCATTTCAGCCTGCATTCAATAAATGGTCAGGCACCTGGAATTTTCCGCCCTGTAGAAGGGGGCTGAAATAAGGCCCTATTTTGATTTTCCCACACAAAAAGAAGTGCATTTTTTCCCAACTGCAGTCAAAATTTCACAAGTGAAGTCAAATGACAATGAATTTGAAGAGTTGTATTTTCAAACAGTTTCGTGTATTTTTAGATTTCCCAATTTCAATAAAATGTTGCTCAAATTCCCAATTCAAAAGGTCCGGTGTGGAAAATACCTGGACATTACAATTTTACAACCAATATTTGCTTGTCTTGTTTATATAGTGGTTTACACCACACTCAACAATTCTTCCCTTACAATGTGGTAGCCATTTTTAACCTTTCACCCCTGAGCATTTGAGTGGTACACTCTACTCTATTGTCTAAGACAAGTCTATTGTGGTCAGCTTATTTACCCTTTCAACTTTGATCACTGATAACAGAGCCGGCCTGGCTCAGTCAGTTGCTGAGCATAGGCCAAATTTTGAAGCCCTTCACTGGCATTTGGTGACGTCTCCATATGAGTGAAAGATTCTTGAGTGGGACGTTAAACAACAAACAAACATAAACATCACCAATAACAAATTTTATTTTACCGTTTTACAGAAAATTATTACAATTTTGCAAATTTACCTGACTTTACATTATATCAATATGCTATGTATTGACAGTAAAACTTGAAGGGGGGGTGGGTGGGTGTCAGGACTTCAGGTATAAACTGTCAGAGAATATCTTCATGGACTTTGATTGTTTATTGTTGTTTAACATCTCACTCAAGAATATTTCACTCATATGGAGACGTCACCAATGCTGGTGAAGGGCTTCAAATTTTGGCCTATGCTCGGCACTTATGGCCATTGAGCAGTAAGGGTTCTTTAACGTGCCGACACCTACTGTGACACGGGACCTCCAGTTTTTACTGTCTCAGTCCGAAGGACAGGAAACCAACCTGCCGCCAGCCGGACTCAAACTCATGACCTCATGATCAAGAGTCGTGCACGCTACCAACTGAGCCAGGTCATGGACTTTGAAAGTGAGAAAATCCTCTAAGAAAATATATTACAATATAGAGTATGTATTATGAATTTGATTATCTATTCAAGCCAAGGAGCCCCAGGCATCCTTGGTGCGGATTATTTAGGGTTATCTGCAGATATTTTACCCCGACTTTATGTGTATTACTGCAATAAAGGAAAAAAAAGTTAACAAATAATGCTATGCAACATAATACCTTATCAGCCACTGAAATGTGGTCTCTAAAGATAGGCCGTTTCTCAATAGAGGTTTTCTTTACAGAACATTTTTCCGACTGTCTCAAGAGACAGGTCGTTTTTATTTACAGAACACTTTTCCAATTTCTAAGAGACAGGTCGTTTTTATTTACAGAACACTTTTCCAATTTCTAAGAGACAGGTCGTTTTTATTTACAGAACACTTTTCCAATTTCTAAGAGACAGGTCGTTTTTCTTTACAGAACACTTTTCCAATTTCTAAGAGACAGGTCGTTTTTCTTTACAGAACACTTTTCCAATTTCTAAGAGACAGGTCGTTTTTATTTACAGAACACTTTTCCAATTTCTAAGAGACAGGTCGTTTTTATTTACAGAACACTTTTTCCAATTTCTAAGAGACAGGTCGTTTTTTATTTACAGAACACTTTTCCAATTTCTAAGAGACAGGTCGTTTTTATTTACAGAACACTTTTCCAATTTCTAAGAGACAGGTCGTTTTTATTTACAGAACACTTTTCCAATTTCTAAGAGACAGGTCGTTTTTCAATACAGGTTGCATTGTACTAGACACGTGCTGACCACGTTAGGAAGGTGACTGCTTATTGGGGTATAATTATCAGGAACACATTTTGGAGGAATTAAAACTGGCCACTTAGAGGAGGTAACTGTTTGATAAAGGTGACACATTAGATTTAACTGTATCAGCAAAATGGTGGGCAATATTCGGAGACCGAACTTACATCAACGACGTAGCTCCCCATCCGACGGCTTTCGCTGCAGATATCAGGCCCTCTGTCCATCTGTGATTCTTCTTGTAAAATTCTTTAACACTTGAAGTACCCTGGAATTTCAGATTTAAACATGTTAGATAATATTACTGATATCTACATCTAATACAAAGACAATACAAAGACAATACAAAGACAATTACACACTACAATTAACATATATCAACATGATAAAAAAAAATCAAAATCCTGTGAACATGTAAACCGCCATTATGTGTACAAACAACCTACAAAATATCAAAGCTGTATCTCAAAAACTGTAGGGGGAGATAGCCGGATAATCCATGATCTCTTTATGCAGGTGGTACCAAAAATGACCAAAAACCCAAATACCTGGATTCTGAGAATATTTCAAAAAAAAAATAAAATCCTGTGGACAACCACACCTCCATTATGTGTACAAACAACCTGCAAAATATTAAAGCTGTACCTAAAAAACTGTAGATGATAGCTGGACAAACCGTTGATTTAAATAACAGACAAATGGACAGGGATAAATTAATATGCCCCCTTGACATTTTGTCCGGAGGCATAAAATAGACAATTGCACCTTCATTTCCATTTGTAACAGATATCTACATGACAAAAAGACAATTACGTCTTCATTTTCCTATGAAATACTAAAACAAATGATTTAAAATCTTACAGCTGCATTTATTTTCACATTACCGATATATACACAATATATAATATATAATAATATATTTACAGTTCCCAAAAAGGGTTGAAATCTAATGCCTTCAATAAGCTTAAAAAAGGGGGATAACTCTGGAAACAAGGATCGTTGCAACACAACTTTTTAACAAGATACTCAAAACACCCAAATGTGAATTTGAGCCAAGGTGAGGACAAGTTGAAGACAAACAAAACAAAAGCAGAAGTTGTACAGTAAAACCTCCTATAGCAGCCACCTCTATAAAAGGGTTACCTGTTTATAAAGGGCATTTTTTTTTTTCAAGTCCCTTTACTGCATACTTCACTAAATTGAACCTGTGTATAAGGTGCACATGCACATAAAAGTCAATATTTTCTGGTCCCTTGGGTGGCCCCTATATACAGGATTCACTGTAGTTATTTTTGTACAATTGATATCTGCTTGATACCAAGAATCAATTATGGCGTAAGCTATATTTGTACTAATGATATCTAACAAAATAGAAGTTTGGATGGCAAATGTATATTGAGAAACGTTACTTCCTTTTTAAATTATTTTAAGGTCGCAATCTCTTAATGTATTCAGAAAATGAAAGGTTAAATGTTAAAACAGATTGTTTGAATTTTTGCTTAAATGGTGCATGTGGAGTTTTACACCACACTTGACCATTTTACAGTTATATCGTGGTGCCATCTGGTGTCACTGTGCTAAGAAAAAAGACTATTTCGGCAAGTAAACTTGCAAACTTTTTCATTTAATTGCCTTATGTTCCAGCAAGGCACAATTCTGCACTGACAAGAGCATGTACAGGTGAGAGACTTCATTGTTCAGCGTGCAATTCTCTAACTGCTATGCTATTGTGGCCTGCTTTTTGAAATGGAGAAAATGAAACAATATCTTACCCTTCCTTGGATGACTATTTCTTTCTGCAAGTCACGTGACCTCTCCAGTAAAATTTTTATGGCCTATCAAAATTCAAAACAATAAATTATGAGAAACAAACCAACAACAAATCAAATGTTCTCGAGTTTGAATGATTGAAGTCACATTGCGGGGGACATTACAGTAATTTTCTGGGCATTATTGTAATTTTTGGCATTTTAATTAGAAAAACACTACTAACTGACGAAATGAAAATGAAAACAATTTCAAAAAATTTGATGTAGTAATGGAGTTATTAGGGGGATTCCATAGGAATTCATAAATTTACCCTGGTGTTCAAGTGATACAAAGGGTATGCTCGATTCACCGCGAGAGTACTGTTTCGTCACAGTCTCAGAACATGTTGCAATCAAATGTACCACGGCAGGAAGTAGATATTTCAAAGATGTTGATAAAATAAACATAATTCATGTAAGTTTATGACAAAACTGTGTGCCCAGGGCAGTGTTCCAGAGCATTTGATTGGTGTTCCACTTGTCTGGATTGTCCTGGACGGTGAAATGAACACACTCAGTAGAGCATGACCATGTGACTGGCAAGATCAATGTGGTTTGTGTTTTCCACTGATTAATTAACTTATTAGTTGGAATAGGCCTTTAAAATTGATTGAGAGTTTGTGCGAATACGCATTAAGAGAGAACAAAAAAGTTTATTCATGAACATTACTGTGTGGCTAAAACTTGTAATAGTTCTACTAAATGTGTAATGGTTGGCATTTATATGGCACTATGACATGACATATTGTATTCCTGCATAAGACTTGTACAAGACTCTGATCAAAACATGGCTATATTACAATGTCATGACATTATTCATCGGACCTGTTCAAGAGTTTTGTTGATTCAGATCTGTTTACCTTCATTAGACCTGTACAAGAGTCTAGAATACTCTGATTGACCGTAAGCTCCACACCAGACATGTCTTCCCGTGCTTTCTGCAACATTTCCTGTCAAAATAAGAAAATCACAGAATCAGTGTAAGCATTAAAAACAGCAAAACAATCAAAATCAGTGTTCCAGTTGGATGGTTTTGGCAGGGCATCCCACTCTGCCCTGATTTTTGCCTGTCCTGCCCATTAATTGTATTTCCAACAAAGAGTTAGTACACTGTTTTACGAAAGGTCGTAAGTCCTAAATCTTAACTTTTAGTCCTAACTACCATGGCAACACATCGCTGATTGGTCATTCCCATGACAATTAGGACTAAGACTTAGGACTTACGACATTTCGTAAAATGGGCCCTTGACACTTAACCAAACTAACATGTCCATTTTCTTCAAAGTTGTTGGAAAAATATTGAGGGATGTGATTCGAATGCCTTTTTATTGATCCAAAAAAGCTAAAATTTCTGAAAAAAAAACCCTGGAACTTGAAATTTTTAGCTAGAACACTGAAAATTATATGAAATCCTACTGTTTGATTTACATAAGATGGCGTGGCCTTTTGATTATCATACGAATGATTCTACTGACTTTTCAATTATGACAAGCTGCACCGGAAAAACGTTGGATTCCTCACTGGATATTCTTTTATGTAGGGAGACAACTATGAACAATTACTCAACTCAGCGTAATTTTAATATTATGCTTTATTACCCAAAATTTAAGCTCATCCAGGTCAAGAAAGGGTTCACAAGATTCCACCCCGACAGGTTATATGGATTTTTCTATAACTGCATGGGATATTTTTCTATGTACATTTTTGTTTTTTTAGTGTTTTATGCCACAATTTTTTTTTAGAGAGAGAGAGAGAGAGAGAGAGAGAGAGAGAGAGAGAGAGAGAGAGAGAGAGAGAGAGAAAGAGGGAGGGAGGGAGGGAGAGAGAGAGAGAGAGAGCACGAGAACATACTTCAATTCTCTGAGCAGCTTGTTCAATTGCCTTTGTTGTGGAGTGCATTTCGTTTTCAACAAGATCACCAATTTCCTGTTCCTTAACATCTTCCATTTTTGGAACTAAATCCTTGGCCAACTTCACTAGGAGTTCCACATCCTGAGTGCACTTGTTGACCTCTGTTGTAACTGATCCACCTGACAATCATAAATTTATATGACATCGTAAGTCTCATTGAAAAATTTGAAATAAAAGAAAAACAACAAGATGTGTTTGTGAAACACAAATGCCCCCAGTCGCAACAGTATCACAATCCAAACTTTAAATACATTTTCACCCCCCCCCCCCCAGGGGCATGTGATGTCAGTGACATGTGTGCACTTTATATGTAAGCGGACAGAATTACAAACAGACAGACAAACAGAAGATGCCCCCCACGTACCTTTCAGGCCAGGGTCATAAAACAAAATGTCAATTGATTTACTGTGAGAGAACCTGTAATAGACATATCTTATACAGCAAATGTGTTGTGGTTACAAATTCTGTGACTAAGTTTACACAGGTCTAAGAGTTGTCATGGTGACAATACCTGACGAGTAAATTGTTCAAAGAGCAAGCAAAAAGATCAGCAGCAACAACATTTATTTTGTATTTTTGTTAACTATCTGTATTTTTCTAGGTGACAATAAAAAAAAAATCTGTCCTTCAATCCACCAGTGTTGGACATTAGTCTGCACTTTGACACTTCAGTCATAGATTCTCTTACCTTTACTTAATCCATTTAAAACTTCGGTTCCACTTTCTCCTGCAGATCGGCAAGCATTTCCAAGTTCTGTTGATACAATTAAACAAAAATTAAAAGCATATACCAACAAGTATCAATGCATTTCTTTTTTTCACTTACTAGTAAATTGTTTTAGGCATTCTGCATATTCGGCTTCCCTTGCACAAGAAAAATATTTGAACTATACTATAATGACTCATTAAGCCTTTTCAAAACTCATACATCCTTGTTAATCAATGGACTAAACTTCAGATCATTGTCATGGTCTTGTCTCATTTTATTGTAAGGGATGAATAGACTGATATATCAGTCACTTTTATTTTTTGAGCTTATGATAATGAAGTGATAAATTCCTTGACATCCAGGTATGATACAAACTTTTGTGCTACACTGTACTGGCTTATAATAATAATAATAATAATAATAATAATAATAATAATAATAATAAAGTGATAAATTCCTTGACATCCAGGTATGATACAAACTTTTGTGCTACACTGTACTGGCTTATAATAATAATAATAATAATAATAATAATAATAAAGTGATAAATTCCTTGACATCCAGGTATGATACAAACTTTTGAGCTACACTGTAGGGGCTTATAATAATGGAGTTATAAATTCCTTGACATCCAGGTATGATACAAACTTTTGAGCAGGGGCTTATAATAATGAAGTGATTGAATGCTGTATTACAATATGAACACACAAAAATCACATTTCGATTTAAATCCACTATTTCTTTTATTAATTATGCAAATATGATAAAAATCTAGAATAAGATTAACAGTACCTTCAGCGGCTTCCAGCTGAGCGGAGTGTGTGGTGGCAATGCCATGTATAATACAGTCCCCCATGTGGTGACAGTACTTTGTGATAATCTTAACCAACTCTTCAACATCTGTAATCAAAAAACACATCAGTTATCTCCCTTTCCAGGCAGTCACATCAATGTCACAGTGATTAAGCTGTTCTTCTGATCAGTGAGACAACATAAATTAGAGTTGTTAGAAGACAACAAATCTCACTGAAATCCCAGCTGTCAGGTTTTGAAGGTCAAATGACTGATAAAATTTGTATTCCTTCGGAAGAAAAGTAAGGTCAGTCCAAGGTCAAGGTCACTAGGTCAAAATTCAAGACACCAAATGAAAGCTCTGGTCATAAGAAATTTACCAGGTTTATGTGAAATATCAAAGACCTGTCCCTTACGGTTCAAAGATATAGGCCAGATTAATGTTTTGGCGTCCACAACATCGACAACAACGCTAGGGGTATGGCATTAGTTCTCCAGACTTTTCAGCGAGCTAAAAATGAGTTTCAATTTGTAAGCCTCAAAAATGACATCAAAATTGGTTTCAATTTCTGAGCCTCAAAAATGACATCAAAATGAGTCTCAATTTGTCAGACTCAAAGATGACATCAAACTGAGTTTCAGTTTGTGAGCCTCAAAGATGACATCAAAATGAGTTTCAATTTGACATCAAAATGAGTTTCAATTTGACATACTACAAGAGGCCAAAATTGCCAAAGCTTCCATCTCGTGACTTTCACAACATACTGTATAGTTGTTAAAGTTCACAAGGAGAAAATGTCATGTTTTTCTGAAAGGAACTTATTCACAGGTTTTTAATTTCACATAAGACCGTTTCTAATACTGAAGTGTGATAGACGTTGAAGTAAAGCTTGTTTACTTACCTTTACTGTTTTGTAGATAAGAGTCATGGGCATAACTCAGACTGCGTAAACTTGACAGGACCGGCTCCGTTCTCATCAGCAGAAATTCTGTTCATGAAAGAAAACAAAAATCTGTCACATTTAATTTGATATAAACTGTCAACATACCGTAAAATCAGCTTCCTGTGTTTCAACTGTGTTTTACACCATACTCATTGTGTTCCAGTTATACGGTGTCGGCTAGTTTTTATTGGTGGAATGTACCAGGGAAAAGACCACTGGCCTTCTGCAAGTGAACTGGCAAACATTCTGACCAAATTCAGCTTAGGTCACAGTGGGGCTCAAAGGCATACTTTTCACATGCCACAAAAGCATTATTTCTTATAAAATTCATCCCTTTCAATGTGCTTCCCTATTTACATTCTACCATACTACTTACTAATCCTGAAATCTGATTGGTTGAGCAGACGAAGTTACGTATATTATTGGGGTTGGGTATAATTTGATTTTTTACAGTATGGGCCAAGATTTCTCTGGTCTCTGGTCTTATTCACAGTATACAACACTGATTTTAGTGTGACCATTACCTGCTGTACATTTGACGGGGATGTGCGTCGGATTATCAAACTGATCCATGGCGTCTTGTATAATGGCTTGTCCTTCCTTTATGGCACCAGCTACAAAAAATCAAATAAAAAAATCAATCTGAGAGTTCTGATGAATCAATACGTCCCCTACCTGTGAATCCATTATAAACAAACATTCTAAGAGTACTGATGAATCAACACATGTTCCCTAAAAGTGAATCCATTAATAATAGTGAGCATTTACAAAACTTGAATCAACACCTTATTTAGATACAAACAGGGTATAATTATGAAAATGAGAAATACTAAGTATGTAAGTTTTTGGTGCTAACCTCCCCCATTCTTTTCATCATTTTATAATGTTCTAAAACACGCAAAACATTTCTAAAACACAAAAACTTTTCAGTCCCAACCCATCCAATTTTATTTATTTTTATTTTAGTCGTAACATATTTGATTGCCCATATCTATATAAGAGCTCCATACCCTATAGTTCACATTTACTCTCGGTTTTTAGAAACAACCAAGTACCTTTTGTAGGTGGCTGACAAGGAGGTGTGGACCAGGAAAACCTAGGTAACAGTTTATCTCTAGCCCCTAGCAAGAGAAGAATGTTGATAGGTATCCTTGGTAATAACTACAACTTTACCAGCATGACTTTTAACTGTTTAAATGTCAATTTACTATTAATTTGTCCCAATAAGCACCCAACTCATTTTCCTGTTTTTTGTAGCACCCTGGGACTTTATTGGATCGAATACGGTAAACACACTTTAGTGCCGTAGAGTATACAAGAATGCTTTTCAGTTGAATTACCTAGAAGACGTCTTCTGAGTTCTTGTAGCTCATTGGTCAACTTCTGCTCCGCGTCTTTCTTATCAACCTCGGACTGACTTAATTTCATCTGTAGGTCGGCAATCTCCTTTTTCAGTTCCTCCTCCTTGTTGGCACTCTCTGTACATTTCTGACTTAATTCTTTCTGTAAACACAAAGCTTAATCATTTTTGTTTATGATTTGCAGAGTATTCCCCAACTAACCGTTGTGCACATGGTTGGCCGAGTTACAATGTAAGACCTGCAATTTTTCCACACTGTTGGAGTTTAAGTTAGCAAACCCACAAAGTCAAAGTTGGGACCAGACTGTTTTAGCAAAACTGTTTTCCCCACAAGGTCTGAGGGCAAAACAAATGGAGGGCAATACTGTGGAACCTCGCCTAAAGACCACCTCAATAGGAGACCACATCAATAGGAAAAGAACTTCATTTAGGAAACCACCATAATTACGGATATGAATTACCCCTCCATCCATGGTCCGTCCAGCGTCCGTCCATCCTGAACAATTCTTGTTACCGCTATTTCTCAGAAAGGACTGAAGGGATCTCCTTGAAATTTGACATTAAGGCTCCCCTTAAGTTCTAGTTGTGCAATTTACATTTTCAGAGAGATTGGAATCCAACATGGACAACAGGTGGCTATCTTGGATTTTGACCAAAGGAAATTGAGCTAACAGAGCTAAAAATCACCCCCAAAGGGCTTAACATTAAGGTTTGTCCAGTTATCCGGGACAAGTCCGTTCTGCTTTCAGACAAGTAGATGTTACTTCTCACTTGTCTGAAAGGAAAATTAAATTGTTGAAGACAAGAATAAATTAAATAAAGATTATTCTTGTTTAACTACTGTTCAACCCTACAGACCAAAAAAAAAAAAAAAAAAAAAAAAAAACAGACTGGTCCAAACATACTATTTAGATATTTAGAGGTGAAAGGGTTAAAACCACACACAATGTTGTACTTGATTTTTCGGACAAGTCATGTTTGCATTCGGACAGTTAAAACTAAATACCACCTGTCCCACAGGACAAGTGGAAATTTTCATAATTGTTGCCCCCTGTACCACCCACCAACTGTCACTGAAAGGAGACTTATAAGATTTAGTCTAACAATTTGACTTGCCTGTAAATCTTCTATGTTGGTCTGAAGTTTCTGTTCACTTGACACTTTTTCATCTTTAAGTGTAGCCAATTGTTTTTGGAGTGAGGTTATCTCCTCTTGTAAGCGCTCTTCTGACTCTTGTTTGTCATGCTCTGATTTTTCCAGTTTAGCCTGCAGACTTTCACATTCTTCTTCTGCTGTCTGTAACTGACCCATCAGACTGGACTTTGTCCCTTCCAAAGTCTTGACCTGGTTTTCTAAATGCTGCACATCAAGAATTGAATAAAATTGTGATTTTTTTTTTTTTCCTGTTTTGATGAATTTTATTTTAACAGATATTATGTAACACAAACTAGCACAAGCTATATATTAAATGTATCAACAAATCAATTTATTCTTATAGCATAAAATATTTCACCTTTTTCTACACTTCTTGATTGTGATTAAAAGATAGAGCAGCAAAGAGTTTTTTCCATAGTTGCCAATCATTAACACACATTAAAATACCCCCCCCCCCCTAAAAAAAAAAAAAAAAAAAAAAAAAAAATCCTAAATTAATACAAAGATCTATCAATCTCGAATTCTGATTGGATGAGGAATAACCAATCTTACCTCTTTTTCCTTTTCTAGCTCTGTATTTTTAGAAGTTGATGTTGCCAACTTAGCAGTGACTTCTTCGGCACTCTGCTGCAAACTATCCTGTATTAACTTCCTTTCATTTTCCATCCGATCTAGTTGTGAGTGGCATTCCTGCACATCAAAATTTTCATATAAATCACACAACACAAGTCGGCGAGTTTATTACGTCATACTTTCTTAAACTAGAAAAAATGACAGGGTTAAAAATCCATGTTGAAGGATAATGCCTCCAGAAACATTATGATAAAAATATGGAATACTTTGTAATAAACATCAGGATTTTTGGTTGTTTTTTGTTTTACATCCTGTCAAGAATTTTGAACTTATATTGAGATGTAACCAGCTTTAGGTGAAGTTTACAAATTTTGACTTGTGCTATGGACTGACGCCAATGCAGAGAGGATTTTTTTATGAGCTATGCCTTCTGCAACACGGGACCTCAATTCCAATTCTCATCTGAAAAACATGTGACTTTCACTTTGTTTGCTAAGAAATCGGTGACGGAACAGTCACAATCTTTTCCTTAACCCTTTAAACCCTAAAGGCCATAATAGACTTGTCTAAACAATAGAAAAGAGTATACCATCTAGATACTGAGGGTTGGAAGGGTTAAAAATCTTATGTATGACCCGATACTAGGAATTGAACCCAGGTCCTTTCTGCTTGCTAGTTGAACACTCTACCATTACACCTTCGCAAATGGTCCTGTTTATACCACTAAAGCTTTGCACTATCAAATCTGACACAAGCTAAGGAACATATGCTGGAACATATTCATAAAGTACAGGATGACTTTACTGCAATACATTGCGATGATAGTATTCAACCATTTAACTCATTCTAAAGACACATTTGGACTGACCCAAGTCTTTGATTTACAGAAGAGTCCATTGTTTTTCAGGGGTTGATGAGTCAAAACTCTCAAAAAATCTATTTCATACCTTTATTGTTTGTTCTTTTTCTTGAAGGATATTTTTCTCTGACTCTAATTTCTTGGCTGTCTCTGCATTCTGAAAAAATAACCAAAGACTTTTTATTTCTGAAAAAGAACCTGAATACATTTTATTTCTTTGTTTTAACTAATAAACACAAATTGTAAGTCACAAAACATAAAACAAGAAAGTGCTAATGGTGGATCTAAGACTGAGAAAATGGATGTATATTTCACATATTTCTCATGTTAAGTCCCCTAAATTTTGAGTAATTATGCGAGAAATTAGCATAATATATTTGACTTGAACCCTCCCAGACTAAAGATGGTGCAATGTGAGGGACTTTGTGGTTTAACGCATGATGCTCCACCCACTCGACCACCGAGGCCCCTACAAATCACTAAATATAACCATGCATGGTATCGCTTTAGATAACAACAACAAACATCAGTGGCTGGCGGTGCTAAACACGACAACCGTTCCAGTAAAAAACAAAATTAATTTAAAAGAACTCACCTTTCGTATCAACGCCACATGCTCCTCACGAAGTTTGCCGTATATGTCTTTCATCTTTTTGAACTTTTCTTCATTAGCCTTTGCATGTTCTAATAAAAAAAAAATATCACAGCATAAAAATGACACCATCTGTGCAACATTTGAATTGGCCATCATTAAAATAATAATTAGTTTGACATGCACAGACCAGAAGTTTTGAAGTGGGTTATACAGTAGCAATTTTTTTTTTTAATTTTCGTTTTAATTTTGATTTGTAAATTGGTTAAGATTTCAGATTTTTTTTTGCCAAAAAAAAAAAAAAAAAAAAAAAAAAAAAAAAAAAAAAAAAAAAAAAAAAAAAAAAAAAATTGGGGTAAGTCAGATAACATCCAATGAACTTTTTTTGAAATTCAGAAAAAATTGATGATTTAGATTTTTAAAAATGTATAGTTCGAGGTAGTCACCTGTGAAATACTGTGTGCTTGCTCTTTTTTACAGGGTATTTCATTTTGATATAATTACACTCAAATGAAATACTGCAAAATTGATTACCCAGTGAAATAAAATTTAAATAAATAAATTTTATAACAAATAATGTAACCCCTTTTACACTTCTTTTTCTGCTAACGATGATGTACAAAATTTAATACACGTTCAGAAGTTCCAATTATAAAAATGCAAAATTTTTCCACCATAAAAATAAACAAATATTCAGTACTTTGCCTTGTAAAATAATTTCTAAACATGAACAGTAATGGATAAGATGATTCTGGAGAATTACTCCACAAAGTAAGAATTCAAAGGGACATTTGCAGTGTTTTTTGTTTTTGTTTTGTTTTGTTTTTTGTCAAAATTTGTTTTCCCATTTTTACTACTTATATAAATATACAATAACATAAAAGAAGAGATATAAAGGAAATCAAATTCTGAAATTCCTATATAATGTCTGAGAAACCAAGGATTGACACTTTTTCAATTGAAATTGATTAACTCAACCTTACATGAATACCATACTGGACCTGACCTTATTTCACAAAATATATAGGAATATAAGATTATTTTATGCCTGTGTATAGCTCTTATTTGTTGTTGTACATCGTATACAAGTAAAATATGTCAAAGTAGAAAAAAAAATTGAAATATTGTTTGGTAATCACAGATAACACAACTTTAAAGAAAGTGACGTTTTTTACCTGTGCTTCATGAGATTTTTTTTATCTTACAGGTATTAAACATTATACCACATTTGATTTCAATTTGAGGAAAGCAAAAACAAGACAAATAGATAAACAGTTGAACACTGTAAAACAGGGCAAACAATAACCCACCCACCCATCTTCAAATTATGGGACTAAAAATAGGATCGCAGGAAACAGATTTTGAATTCACTCAAGTAACTCAATTTAACGTGCCAACATCTACTGTCCTGCCGCTGCCTGGACTCAAACTCACAAGCTAACGATCAAGAGTGGAACGTGCTACCAACTGAGCCAGGCCGGGTACAGAATTCAGGATAACAGACATTTTATTTAGCATGTTTTTCTATTCATCAAAATCAAAACAAGCTGTTTAACTTTCCTGAATTTTGACACATTCCACATGTTCCACTCACATCATTTTGACCTGGCTCATTCAGTAGTGCGCTCGAAGAATGATTGTGAGGTTGTGAGTTCCAGCTCAGGCAGTGGCAAGACAGATTCCTTTCCTTCAGATGAGACAGTAAAAACCGAGGTCCCAGTAGGTGTCGACACGTAAAAGAACCCTCTCTGCTCAATATCTGTAAGTGCCGAGCATAGGCCAAAATTTGAAGCCTATCACCGGCATTTTATGATGTCTCCATATGAGTGAAAGATTCTTGAGTGGGGCGTTAAACAACAATAAACAAACAAACAATACATATAATTTATTTCGAAATTCATGTAAGTACTAAACAGGATATGTTTTCATATTTCAGTGTTGTATCTATCAAAGACTTAGTTAGACTTTAGATTCACATATCTAAATAACATAAAATACAGGTAGTTCTCTCTTAATATAATATATCAATATATTTTACAGCATGTGCAAAGCGTTAAGGCGCAGTTGTTGCGAATGGTGGTACACTGTGATATTGGGAAGGGGGGTGTTGGTGGGTTGGCAATGTACCACTAAATTAGGAAGGGTCTATATAGTGATATGAGGGACAATGTCCTTCAAAGTTAGGACAAGCCTATATCAGCACTTTCTTTTTAATAGAATGAAGATCTTTAGGTATTAAGCTAGGCTTTGTAAAATAATGTTCTGAATTGATACATCACTCAGTGCCATAATACCTAATGAATATTCATGAGATATTTGTGGATGTGGCTATGGAGATCACAAAGGGAGGAAACTGAGATAATTTTGAGAATTGAATTTTACACCAGATATTCTTTAACATTATGTAATTGTAAGTGTAAACTTAATTCTCATATTTTCAAACTTTGTATTTGGGCATCATAAATTGCTTGAATTTTTGTAATGCAGATTCAAATTTAGAATTTTGTGTATATGTGTTACATAATACTAGCGTATGAAGATTTGTTAGTGCCTCATAAAGAGTTTAGGCAACAAGAAATATGCTGCTTCATTGCTATGGAAACAAGATAATCAATCACTCACCATATCATTTGCTCATTACAGCCTGGATAAATATGTAAATTTAAAAATAGTAATATTCTATGTATAAAATGTCCGAGACCTGTTGCCACAAATTTTTTTTTTTAATAATTGTAGAATGACCCTTACTTTTTAGAACTAGATAAACTTTCTCATCAAACCAAGTTTTCTCACCTCAAGTCAGTGCAGCTCCGAGCCCCACTGAAACCTACACCGGTTATGTGAGAGAGTTTGCCAATTTTACTTCCAGAAGCACGATTGGTCTTTTCCTGGGGAAACTAACTGAGGTTATCTACATCACCATTAAAAATGGCCGCCACCATACAATCCAGACCTTGTCAAGTTTGTTCAGAGTTGTGTAAAATACATTTTGTCACATTAAAACAAAAACAAAATAATCCTCCTCAGTAGCTTTGGTACATTATTATTTTTTTTAATTCTGAAGAACTCCAAGATGTATCTCCCCTGTAAAATGGTGTAATACCTTTCACATTGTTTTAAACTAAAACATGTATAATTAATTCAATTTGAATTGTATAAACTTCTGACCACTCATGAAAACCTTTTTCATTTTTTTTTTCAGTTTTATTGCTGGGCACTCTCATTTACCTCACCTCTGGTCTGACCAGCTCATGTTGAAATCGCAGCTTGTGATTGGTTCTTATCAGTCAGGTGGAAGCTGTGTCAGAACAATACAGAATCGCTTCTACTGCAAAGCATTTCACTTGAATTTTTTGAATTGAATTTTGTTTCCAGTCAAGCATAAAAAAAATAATTCAGCCTCGATATGACAAAATTTCAAGCTTGCTGCATGAAAGACACATATAAGTGCAAACTAGATGACCAATGAGACTTCGCTGAAAGTATACAGACGTTTACTTGCAGTGGATTATGGGTAGTGGTACCTGTCTTATTAGACCACTGTCATTAGAGACCACCTGTCATGCGAGACCATATTTTTAAATCCGCTTAGTTAAGTAATCCTTTAGCATATTTAGATAAAACCTATTTTGAGAGACCACCTATCTTGTAAAACTACATTTCAGTGGCAGACGGCATGAAGGGTGAAAAATGGCTCTGTGTCAGAATCAAATGATTTTACTATTAAAACGCAGAGTGCTCGACCACATTTTGAAATTTGATGTACATTTTTTTAAAAAATCTTTTACAGCATTATTTTGGGGCTAAAACATGAAAATTTGACAATACTCAGAGGCAGAAGGGACAGGTACCACTGTATTTCAGTGCCGATTTGTGCAGACTGGACAAACTTACTCTCACTTTCGGCCAGCTTAGCCACAGCTCCTGTGTCTTTCGATGCTAGCTCCAATTTCTTCTTTACCGCTTCATTCTCCTACAAGAACAGATGAAATATAGCATCATTAGAGCAAGAATTATCCTTTACAATCCTAACTGCACACTTAAACCCTTTCATACCCAAGTATCTTAATGGTATGCTCTTTTCTGTTGGTATTAGACCAGTCTATTATGGTCAGGGGGTGGTAGGGTTGTGTTACAGTATTTTGAAACACACGCTTATTAGTGCTTTACAAAAAAATCAAAAAACCATCTGAACATGCTAAACAGCTTTCTGAAGAAGTTTAATTCATTCACCTCTAAAGACACAATTGGACTGGTCTAAGTTATTGATTCTACAGAAAAGTCCATTGTTTTTCAGGGGTTGACGAGTTACTATACGCTCTTGATATATTCTTGAGGACTTTTTGTAAGAATTTTTACGGAATATAATTTTGGTACACGTAACATTCATAAATGCTTATCTTGTGGTTTATTCATTGGAGTTACCTTGAGGGCTTCATCTGCCGATATCCGCAGTTGTGAGAGGATTTTTTCCAGCCGAGATATCTCCTCCTTCAGCGATTTAATTGCTGCTTGATCCTGAACAAAACAAAAAAGAATTATCAGGACAAGATTGAATCAAATAAAAAGCAGCTAAAATTGCATCTCTACAAGTTTAAATAATGCATTTTTTCTTGACGCAGCCGATACTATCCTTGTACCAAATTGTGACAATATGCCTAAAATTTGATCACATGACAATGAGTCACATGACAGAGAGTGCTAAAAATAGGATTCATGAACTCAACACATACCTATTCTAAATCAGCAACACTGGAAAATGAAAAGAAACTTTGATGAAAATCTTTTTTATTATGGTACTTCATATTAAATTAATCCTACCACTATCCCAATCCCTGAATGTTTATCCTAAATCTTACAGTTACAGTTAATACTTACAGCTCACGTCAATATTTACAGCTGACATCAATACTTACAGCTGACATCTATACTTACAAATGACATCTATACTTACAGCTGACATCAATACTTATAGCTGACATCAATACTTACAGCCGACATCTATACTTACAGCTGACATCTATACTTACAGCTGACATCTATACTTACAGCTGACATCAATACTTACAGCTGACAACTATACTTACAGCTGACATCAATACTTACAGCTGACATCACTACTTACAGCTGATATCAATACTTACAGCTGACAACTATACTTACAGCTGACATCACTACTTACAGCTGACATCACTACTTACAGCTGACATCACTACTTACAGCTGACATCACTACTTACAGCTGACATCACTACTTACAGCTGACATCTATACTTATAGCTGACATCAACTTATAGCTGACATCACTACTTACAGCTGACATCAATACTTACAGCTCAGCTCACATCTAGACTTACAGCTGACATCAATACTTACAGCTGACATCTATACTTACAGCTGACATCTATACTTACAGCTGACATCAATACTTACAGCTGACAACTATACTTACAGCTGACATCAATACTTACAGCTGACATCACTACTTACAGCTGATATCAATACTTACAGCTGACAACTATACTTACAGCTGACATCACTACTTACAGCTGACATCACTACTTACAGCTGACATCACTACTTACAGCTGACATCACTACTTACAGCTGACATCACTACTTACAGCTGACATCTATACTTATAGCTGACATCAACTTATAGCTGACATCACTACTTACAGCTGACATCAATACTTACAGCTCAGCTCACATCTAGACTTACAGCTGACATCAATACTTACAGCACTTTTTATTCTTTCTATTTCAGCTCTGAGGTACTGTATTTCTTTCTGTAGCCTTTCTATCAATAAATCTCTAAAAATACAAGAATAAGAAACAGACAATGTTACCCTGCTGAAATTGATCATTGACCCAAGGAAAATATTGGGATGTTCCTGACTGATGTCCCAAGGAAAATTATGGGATATTCCTGACCGATATTTCACAGAAAATATTGGGATATTCCTGACCTATGTTCCAAAGAAAATATTAGGATATTCCTGACTGATGTCCCAAGGAAAATAATGGTATAATCCTGATCGATTTTCCACAGAAAAGATTGGGATATTCCTGACCAAGAACCCAAAGAAAATATTGGGATATTCCTGGCCAGTGTTCCAAGGAAAATAAAGGGGTATTACTTACCAATGACCCAAGGAAAATATATTTGTATATTTCCATTTCAGGTATTAAATTTTGATAAAGTATCTAACTTTCGAAAACAAGATGCCGCAGTTTTGATGTTTAAACAATTTCTATGATGCCTAAGTTTTGATGTTTAAACAATTTCTATGATGGTTAAGTTTTGATGTTCAAACAATTTGTTTATATATATAAGATAACATATGATATATGTACAAGTATTACAAACCTTTCATCTATTTCTGGAACTGTGACACCATTGCCAAAAGAACTATCAAATTGATCCTGCAATAAAAATGGTTACTTGTACAATTTAGGTGTACATAACGATTATTTCGTATTAAATGGACATTTACAATCGTAAAGCTGTCCTACTGTGTAACACCGTTGTTGAAGTTAATCTAAAGAATATGATGAAGAATATTATCTGACGCACTGTAAGGAAATACTGTTGAATCAGAAATTTTCGCTGGGTTAAAATTTTGTGAAAGCATTTCCATCTTCATAGGAGTAGCCTAGTTTGTGTCTTTGTTGTTCAAGCTAGCTGTCAGGTAGGTTGAAATTCTGTCTTGATATGGGCTGATTTTAAGCTAGGGAGGTACCAGGTAAAATTATACTTTCTATTGAACTGTTGAGGTTATAAATTTGGCACCAAGTTATTTCGACGCTTGTCATTAAGTTAATTTACTTGTACACGTGTCAAAGTTATCTGTACAGGTGCCGAAGGTATTTGTACAAAGGCCAAAATTTATCGGTGTAAATATTACTTGATTCTGAAATAACATGAATTTCCTGCACCATCGATTTTTTCACTCCATTGTCAACATCTCTGAGCTCAAATTACTGCGCGATTAGAAGACATTCTACAGCAGAAATACATTTTTGAGTTGTTCTACTAATCATATTGTCTTTCATAAGGCAAATGTAAAAGGTTCAAAAGAAGTGCATGTTACCGGTTGTGTGTAAAATGTGACTTCTTTGAATAAGACAAACCTGCGAAACTGATGTGTCAATAAGATCTCCGATGTCATTGTCTGGAGTTTCTGGTTCTGGTTCAGGTTCTGGTTCATTAGGTACAACGGCGACTGGTTTTACATGCTTACTAAAATCTGACGCTATCAGAAAATTTGGAGGTTCCTAGAAAACAAAAGTGAAGATCATTAGTTTTTCTAGAAAATGCCTAAATAAATTTATCAGTCAGAACTTTAGCCAATTTTTACAAGTTTCTATTGGCTAATCTTATAAGAAATTAGTCAATAGCTAAATTGGTTAATGGCAGGGTAAGCCACGCTCATGGTTTGCTAATAGTTATAAAATATTCTTGTAAAACAAGATGTGTTTGTGAAACACAAATGCTCCCAGTCCCAACAAATTGAATATTGTACTTTTTATGTAAGCAGGACAGAATTATTGACAGACAGACAGACAGACAAACAAACAAACACATAAACAGACAGGCAAACAGACAGACAGACAGCCCCGGCGGACCATTCAGGCAGGGGGCATAAAAAAATTCAAAGAGCCATATATTTTAAATACACATGCACATAGGAACCTAAATCCCAGTCTAACCTGTATCAAGCCCTTTCACCCCTAAGTATATAAATGGAATGTTCTTTTCTATTGTCCTAGACCAGTCTATTATGGTCTGTAGTGTTGAAAAAGATTTAGCAGTCATCCAAGTTTAGAACCTCCCTTAAGAGACCACCTCACCAAATCCGACCACTTCAAGTCAGACAGTGTGGTGATTTCGATAGGGAGGTTCTATTGTTACATCTAAATTCAAAGTGGCGTGACGAGAATCGTTCAGCATACTCACATCTGGCAAAACTGGGACTTGGACTAGATTCTTGAAGTATTGCAGGTTGCTACTGCTAAAATAAAACTGTTTCAACCTGCAAAAGAATTAAAATGTACAGTCTTATAGTAAAGAATGTCCCTGAGGAATAGGATAATTCAAAATATGATAAAGGACTCTTTTTCTCAATAATGCAAGGAGAATTCATTTACTTAAAATATTTGAAAACTTTTCACTATATTTGACCATCTTCTATTTAATAGGGACCTTCCCAGTACCCACGGGTTTATCATTGGGAACCAAGATAAGAAATAAACATTAGCATTCACTTAATGTACATACATGCATTTCCAAATGATTTTAATACAATGTAACAATATGGCTAATGTGGGAAGGATTTCACATTAATTTGTTTATGTTTTTCACTTTCTTTTACTTTAGACTTCCTATTGTGGCCTCAGCTTTAGACCCCCTATCATGGTGGGGGTGGGGTGGGGTGTGACACTTCCTTTGAAAAAAAAATTGAGACTCTTTCTTTACAAAAATGACCACCAAGAAAATGACAATAAACAGCTTTTGATAAGAAGAGATCATTTTAGTTCAGGTAAATTGAGGGGGGAGGCCCTGATTAATGACTGAAAATATTTCTGATTGTTCATCTGTATAAAAGCTTTATAAGAAGGTGATAATATGACACCATACCTCTTGTACGAAGAAAAAAATCTATCTCTGTGACCTGATAGAGTGTCTGGGGGAAGACCTGAAACAATTATGAAAATACATCATATATAGTCTGTACAAGTTGATATCAAATCATATACAAGTAGATATCACATAATATACAAGTTGATATCACATCATATATAAGTAGATATCACATCATATACAAGTAGATATTGAATCACATGCAAGTAGGTATCACATCATTTAGAGTAGATATCAATAACATACAAGTTGATATTACATCATATACAAGAAGATATCACATCATATACAAGTAGACATCATAAATTATAGAAGTAGATATCAAATCATATACAAACAGATATCACATCATATACAAGAAGAAATCAAATAATATATAGGTAGATATCATATCATATAAAGTAGAAATCAAATCATATACAAGAAGATATCACAAAATATACAAGTAGAAATCAAATCATATACAATAGATATCACATCATATACATATAGAATAACACATGGCAAATACTGCATCAACACAAGATTAAATTGGCTGGATATCTGAATTTGCAAACAAGTTAAGTTTATTCATAAAGCAAGTTTAGAAAAAGCAATTTACAAAATCAAATGATATTTTAAATATCAAATTTGAGGAATCAAACAAAAATTCATTCAAGGTCATTAGTGAAGATCTTTTTTTAACAAAATAATTATTAAGAAACAAGAAAATTGAATCATTTCTAAGTAGGACTATTTTGTGGGATTCTCTCATGATTATTCAACAGCAGTAATTTGGTCATAATAATAATTCATTCATGATGTTCACCTATTGCTTTCTTCTAGAAAATGAAACATCAACTTACTAGAATGAAGTCTGAACAAAGATTTAACGATGAAGTCGTACAGCTGGCAGGAATCCTGTATACAAAGTATGAGAGGGGCAAGTCTGCACTGTCCGGAATTGGTCATGGAATTAGATCTGGACATATCCAGTGATCCGAACACTGAAATTATATGTCATCTCATGTTAAAGACAAACAAATAAATCAAAATACATGTACGATTAAACAGAAAGCAAGATGTGATTGTAAAATGCAGCTGCCGAGTCACATGATTTAAAAGTAGGTCAAGGTCACTGTCAAGACCATGCAGGCAAAATTTGGGAATCAGGAAAAAGATATTGCAACAGAAAATGAGATATTTAAAGTATCACAGCAACATTTCTCACAGTTTACAAATAATTGCTGAGCTCTGATATTTTGCAACGATAGAACTATGGTCAAACTTAAGGTCAAAATGTTCTAAATCCATACCAGTAATTGATTATGAGAGGCACAGAGAAGGTTTTTTCTTTATTTCCAAAATAAGACAACATGAAGAGTACAAACAGTCCAACCCGGACATTACAAATTCCAGGGGACTGGTAGAATGATTTCATTCAGAGCGTGTTTCATACTACATAGGTTTTTATTTCCATGAGTACAGTGTATGCTACTAAAACTTAGTAATTTGTTGTTGTTTTGTTGTTTAACGTCCCACTCAAGAATCTTTCACTAAAATGGAGATGTTGCCAAATGCAAGTGAGGGGATTCAAATTTTGGCCTATGCTTGGCACTTGCGGCTATTGACCAGCGAGGGTTCTTTAACATGCCGATACCTACTGTGACACAGGACCTCGGTTTTTACTGTCTCATTCCAAAGGACAGGAATCCGACCTGCCACCGGCTAGACTTGAACTCACGACCTTGTGATCATGAGTCGAGCACACTACCAACTGAGCCAGGCTGGCTTACTTAGTACACCTGGATGAATACTATTCTCTGATGAGTATTAATCACAATTGGTGGTCAAATGTCAGGATGTGGCTACTACAGTATATATGCAGTGTAGAGGGTTTAAGCTGGGTGGCACAATCTGCCCCAATCTTGCCCTTTTAAGAAGCTCCCATTTTTGGTTCTGCTTCTTATTAATACGTGTATTCTAATGTTAATATCGATATCCTTATAGTGGTGTAGAACAGGCATTTCTAGATATGAAACAGCCCTCTTTTTGGATAGACATAATACAACAATCATTTCAGGTGGAAGCATAAAAAAGTCTTCTTTTTGAGAACATTTTCCCCTCCATATTTCTAGCTGGAACCAGTGTATTACATATTTCTAAGTAGAACACTGTTTGTTTCAACATTACTAGCTGGAAGTGTGAGTGTTTACTCTACTTTAACACAAGTAAGATCATGATTTGTGAATTATTTGCTTGTAGGTAAGTCAGTGCATCTAAAGAGTAACATTTGTTGTTTACAGAAGGCACACATCAAGCAACCAGAAATTCGGTATATAAACATGTTATAATTGCAGTAAAACCGGCTTTAGCGACCACATGTGCATAAAGACCACCTGGTCATAAAGACTGCTTTTTGCTGTTGCCAATAGTACCATTTATGTACATATCAACCTCTATATAAAGACCACCTCCCAATCAAGATTGTTTTCGTGCCCCTAAAGGGATCTTCATATACTGTACTTTGTTATTTTAACATTTTTAATTCTATGGATGCATGGTAATTTATGATGATTTTTCAAAATATATATAAAAGTGTTCCAGAGAGAGGGATGCAGCAGGGAGTCCTGCCTTGCCCTGTCCTTTTCACAATTTGTTTTAGTTGCCTTGTCCCTATTTTCACATTCAGAATAAACAGCACAGGACATCTGTTACTCTTCTGAACTGTAGTGTCCATATTCATCACTTTATTTAATGTATTACAGTGGTGCAAAGAGAGGACGGTAAAATACATTAGTGATGTCAAAAAGAGTCCTTAGATATGTCACCCTCTTGTTAAAAAACAAACGCCTTGTCGGTTCTTTTTTTTTGGCAGTATGAATACATTTACACATGTAATGGGCAGATGCCCTTTATACAGAGGTAGCCTTTAACCCTTTCACCCTTAAATGTCTGAATGGTATGCTCTTTCTATGGTTTATGACCAGTCTATTGTGGGTTGAAGGGGTTAATGCAAGGAATGCTCACCTGTCTGCTGAACGTTCAGGATTTCCTCCATGTAGTCCAGCATATCAACAACAATTTCAAAACTGAAAATGGAGAGGAATAAATACTGTAATCTGATATAACACTGTACATTGTTGTAATGAACTGTTTCTACCCTTAGAAAAATAATTCTTACTTTCACAATAATAACAGACCCCCTACAAAATAATAGGCTTAATTTCATATCACTGACATGGTGTAGTCTATTCATGGTCTAAGGGGTATACGAGATCATGGATAAACTAAGCTTGCTTTGATCTTGACAGGGGACTTGTGCAACTCAATGATAAATCAAACTATAATGTAGATATTTGAAAAAATTACAATGTTTGTAAGAGTGAGGTTCTTAATGGCCAAGAGTTTAGAGCATTAACCCTTTCACCCCTAAACATCTAAATGGAATGCTCTATTCTATAGATTAGACCAGTCTATTATGGTCTGTAGGGTTGAAAGGGTTTGAAAAAAAAAATGTTAGAAATAATACTGTCTTTGCTATATTTGTAGGAGAGAAACTGTCAATGGCCAAGAGTTTAGAGCATCAAATTTGAATTCAAGAAGTCTTTCTTGTTAAAAGTATCAATCTTTACCATGTTTGTAAGGGTGAGGCTATCAATGGCTGAGAGCTTAGAGCAGCAAGTTTGAATTCACAAAATCGCTCATGCCTAGAGACATAGGTTCGAGTCCAAATTGAATCTAATTAATAATCTGATTATATGAGGAAATTTGCTTTGCTTGTAGAAAGTCGGTGGTCTCCCCACCCCACCCCCCAAGTACATTGTAACAGGGCTTCCTTCCTTCACCATTCAAAATGTACCCCCCTCCCATATAACTGAATTTTTTCAGTGTGGCAAAAATCACCGTCATAACAAACTACTAATGCAGGGATTTTCGACACTCTTTTGGGAATTTGGGTCTTTTGTATTGGGAATTTTAGCAAGATTTTATAGAAATTGGAAAATACAGAAATATACAAAACCTTGTGAAAATACAAACATCTCTTCAAATCAATTGTAATTTGACTAAAATTTGGGAAATTTTACTGCAATTGGGAAACAATACCTTGATTTTGCATTGGGAATAGGGCCAGATTTCGGCCCCATATGATAAGGTGGAATATGCCTGACTAAAGTATGTGTCTCCACCAACACAAAGTGTGCTCCTCACTTCAGACAGATGCCACTATCATATGTGGTCTGTATTTGCATGAAAAAAAAAGTCACCTGAATTTTTTAGGATGGAACCACATATGACATCTGTGATTAATATAATGAAATACACTCAAACAGATGCCACAGTCAGTGGTTCCCCTCATTTCCACCATGGAAGACCCACAATGGAAACTTCTTTTTTTGGGTGGGGGGTGGGGGGAATGAAAGGGGTTTTATGCTTTTTTCCAGAGCCTCAAGAGGCAGAACATTGATATGATACTGAGAAAAACTGATTGGTACTATTTTTTGAGGAGGTATAATTTAGTAATAAGATGATTTGTATTCATACACAAATGTTATAAACTCATAACATGTATAACTCACTAGTTATTCACATCAGCTCCGCAGATTTTAGAAAACAGTTCATCGGATATCATCAAATTTCCAGGAAAGTGATTATACTGAAAAAAAAAAAGACAAAAAAACGATGAATGATTTGATAACATTTTATACAAGAGTAAATATAGGATTGATTTCCGTGTAAGAATTATGGAAAATCATATTTCACAATTATTTAATGTTAAGCTAATCAATAATGTATGGCAGATGAGATTTGTGTGTAAAATAGGTCACTGACATTGAGCGCCATCTATTTGAGTGATGAATTAAAACCGTCACTTCTGGATCACTACACATAAGACATATTTTCACTATCGTGGTGTCACGTAAGGTTCCAACCTACCTTCTTATGAAATTGCAGTTTTTGTATTAAAAGATTACAGTAAGCGTGGATCAATTTTCCGTAACCATCTCGTAAATGCCCCTGCAAAATAAAAAAAATAAATATATATATATATATATATATATATATATATATATATATATATATATATATATATAGAGAGAGAGAGAGAGAGAGAGAGTCAAACTTGTCTATATAATCCATTCAAGGGAAAAGGCAAAAGTAGCCATTATAGACAGGTGGCCTTTATAAAGAGTTTTAATCATTATGCAAAAGTTGCCAAAGGTTATCACTTAATGTCTTTTAAAGGCAGGTGCCCTTTACTGCATTTTTACTGTACTCAAAATAGTTCTAACAGCAAATGAGAAGGTTTTTAATTCTGTTTTCTTTTTCTGCATCATTCAAAGGAAAAGTATATTGTGGAGTTATGTATTTTTTTTTGGGGGGGAGGCTTTTGGGGGGGGGGAGGATTTTGAAAATTAAAAACAAATGTTCACAACAATTCATGGAAATATATTGCACGAACACATGGATAAGTTTTTCTCAAAAGAACTATTAACCCATTCACCCCTAAAGACACATTTGGACTGGCTTAAATCATTGATTTACAGAAGAATCCATTGTTTTTCAGGGGTCGATAAGTTAATGAAATAATGATACAGAAACATTGATAAATTCTGTAGATTTTCTCTGGTAATAGGATACAGATATTCTGATGTTTCCTAGTATTATTAGTCAAAACATGACTCCTACCTGTAAAACCATTAACGATATTAATAAGGGGGCTGTGTTTTTTCCAAAATTTTTTTTTTCTTTTACTACTCAGACTAATGTACAATAACAAAAAGAAGATATACACTGGCATAAAAATTCTGAAATTCCTATATATTTTCTGAAAATTGCTTGAGAAACCCAGCTTGGTAATTATTTGTTGGCAAACTATTAATTCGACCATACTTTTCATATATGCATATGACATTGGACTTATTTTCATAAAATATATACAGTAAAACCTGCTATAGCGGCCACCTCTATATAAGGATAACCTGTCTATAAAGGCCAGTTTGTTCAAGTCCCTTGACTGCATACTTCAACTAAATTGAACCTGTGTATAAGGGTCACCTGCACATAGAGGTCAATATTTTCTGGTCCCTTGGGTGACCCCTATACACAGGTTTCACTGTAGAAATATAAATTTTTGCCTATGTATATCTCTCATTTGTTACTGTACATCAATCTAAGTACATTTTGTAGTAAAAAAAATATTTAAAAAAAAACATCAAAAGCACAGCTATTCGCCACTTTAAGACAATAATGGAGTACCGGTAATTAAAAACTTTAATCAAAATTTGAAACCTTAATTACATGGACAGTCATCAGATGATTGAATGCAAACAAAACAGTCCAGTTTCACTGGTAAGACACTAATAAACTGAATTGTAAAAATGCGAAAAAAAAAAAAAATACCCATAATTTTCCAAGATCTGAGAGATGTGAACAATACTTGTGTGAATCTATCATTACCTGCAATACAAGAAAACATACAAATTAAACATGTTAAAAGTTCAAATTTCCTGTGTTTGTGAGATAGAGGCTCCGGTCTTTTATAATTCATTATAATGCATTATTTCGTAAGTTAATACCGCCCAGTATGGTCACTATATCTTTTCATTACTATCATCATCTTTCCATTATTTCGTAAGATTTTTTTTTGGTTGGCTGTTCTTGTTGTTTAACATCCCACTCAAGGTTTTTTCACTCATATCATGCATATGGAGACATCACCAAATGCCAGTGAAGGGCTTCAAATATTGGTCTATGCTCTGCACTTACGGCCATTGAGCAGTGAGGGCTTTTGAACATGCCGACACCTACTGTGACACGAGACCTCTGATTTTACCGTCTCATCTGAAGGAAAGGAAACCAACCTGCCGCCAGCTTGACTTGAACTCATGACCTCAAGATCAAGAGTCGAGCGCCTTATCAACTGAAGCAGCCCAGCTCAATTGGTAAGATAATGTCTCCGCCTTCTGTATTTTGTGAGGTTTGTTTGTTTTGTTTATTTTATTTAAGCTTTATGCCACGCTCAACAATTTTTCAGTAATAAGGTGGCTACCAGTTTTCATTGGTGGAGACCAGAACCTGGTTACAATGTACAAGGGAAGAGACCACCGGCCTTCCGCAAGTAAACTGGCAAATTTCTCGCAAAATCAGCTTATGTTCCAGATGCACACAAACTCACACTGACTAATGGCCAGAGACTTCATGGTTCAAAGCACAAACCCCTCAGCCATGAAGGCCCCTTCTGTTAGATAAATTCTCCAGTATTGTGGACTTTGTTCTCAGTCGATAACTTGTCTTAGGTCAATAAAACCATGTATCACTTCATAAAAAGTCTTTCATTGATCAAGATAGATGAAAAAAATGAAATGTCAAAATACTTTGATAATAAAGATAAAAGATGAAATTTTGGGTTGGCCTAAGCCATTGATTTACAGAAGAGTCCATTGTTTTTCAGAAGTTGATGACTTAAGGACCCGAACGCTGCATGTGGACAAAAGCTAGTTCTTGTCTAAACAATACTTAACCGGGAATACGAACATTTCAATTGTAATATTTTGACATGACAACAACTAAAATACAAACACCAATGACAACGATACACAGGTCATGTGATCTGGAAATAGAAACTGATGATTATCATATTCTCATAATGCCGGGATACTGTAAATCCGGAAGTTTTCGCGGGACTTTATTTCCGCGGTACACAAGTTCTAAATACAGTCAAACCTATTTTCAGCAGCCACTCAAGGGAAATTGAAAAAGTGGCTGCATAAGACAGGTGGCCTTTAGTTCCAGATTGACAAAAATCACAAGTAAACTGATGTCCACTACGTAGTGCATAGCAATCCATGTATATTCATATACCAATAAATATGTGATAGTTTGATGTTAAGATGATCAGGTGTCAAAATCATGTACATTACAGCAACATGTACAGTGCTGCCCAACTAAACTGTTTACAGGTTAGATCATGTGATCAACTATCCTAAAAAAATGGCTGCTGAAAACAGTGTGACCAAGCATTCTGTCCTGTATGTCACTGGTCGTTGGCCACGTTAGACAGGTGGCTGCTGGTTTAGGTATGTTTATATAGTGAAATTGATTGGGGGAACAGAAACTGGCTGTTGAAAACAACTGGCTGCTGAAAACAGGTGGCCTTTAAGGCATGATTGACTGTATATTTGCGAGATGATATATTCGCGATCTCAAATGCTTATTTTGTCAAGCTATCATCATACTTCATTACCATATAATTTTATTTTCGCAAGTGAGAGCTCTTATGAAATTAAGCGTTAATAAAAATCTCGCGAATAAAACCAGATTTACAGTATTTCAATAAATATTTTCATACTCACATTGGGATGTCCCTCTCTTAAAATTTTGTGTAACACGTGACAGAACTTCCAGCATATGATTGGGTTCCCTTGCACAGGTAGACGAGTTGCGATGTGCCAAAACATCCCAGCTCCATTTTCATTGAAAGTTCCCAAAATTGTAACTGATAGATGGTTAAGGTTGAATGATTATGATATAAAAAGAGATATATACTGGTAGCAACTGTGCCAAGATAGATAGATAGATAGATAGATAGATAGATAGATAGATAGATAGATAGATAGATAGATGGATGGATGGATGGATAGATAGATATATTAGATAGATAGATAGATGGCTGGCTGGATAGATAGACAGACAAACAGCCAGACAGATAGATAGATAGATAGATAAAAAGACAGAGACAGACAGACAGGTAGATAGATAGATAGACAGATAGATAGATAGATAGATAGATAGATAGATAGATAGATAGATAGATAGGTAGATAGATAGATAGATGGATAGGTGGAAAAATAGATCGTAAAATTGATGAATAGGTGGAAAGATAAATATATAGATATATACATTAATAGAAATACAGAGAGATAGATAGATATGCAGACAAATATATAAGTAGATAAAAAGAAAGATGCATTGATAGAAAGACAGACAAATAAATAGATTGACAGATGTGAGACTTCATGGTTTATGGCATGATGCTCTCTGAGATTGTCAAGTAAAGTGTAAAACATCATTCATTCAAACAAAATAATTTATAATACCGGTATATTTGGTGTCTGTTTTCAACATAAAAAATGCAAGTGACACAATTTTTTAAGAGGACACGTAAAATCGTGGTTCTGTGTCATGGTACATATAGCTTTGAGATGTTGAAGTTCCATCATCAGTCCATACCACAGGTCAAAATTTATGGCTTTTCCATTACAGCTGATTATGTATTTATTTCAACTGAAATTTTGTTTTTTGTTACAGGATATAAACAATACAGGAAACAAACACACATACTGTGTAAAACTCATCTCCATATATGTGCTAGGCATCGATTTGGATATTTTTCACCGACAGATTTGGCTATGAAACTGATTAGCTTTGTTACATCAATAACTGGAAATTGGTGTTGAAATAATGATTTTTTTGTATCAGTGACTAGACAAATGACCAAAATATACTGATTACAAGTTAAAATGATCATCTGTACATGTGAAATCTATTTTTGAAAGTGTTATTAACCAATCAGAAAAGGGCAATAGAAATTACTTTTACTGACCAAATTTACGTAAAAAAAACCCCAAAAAACACGTACACAAAAAGAAAACGAGACTTGGCATGCACATAATGATGTATGCGCATAAATTGTACGACTTTTGATGGCTGTATGTCTAAAGAGTTCGGTTAATATGTACGATATGATTACAAAGAAAAAAAGTAAAACCTACTTACAACTACCTGTGTATTAAGACCACCTGGTCACAAAGACCGTTTTTGTTGTCCCCAACAGTACCATTTGTGCATATCAACCTCTACATAAAAACCACCTCTCTGTAAGACCATTTTTTTGTGACCCTAGGGAGGTATTATATATACAAGTTTCACTGTGATTAGCAGTTTAGAGATTTTACAAGATTATTCTATTCAAATTTGTTGTCATTAACCAGCTGCAGCCATTACTATTGGGGAATTTTTAAAAATCTTTTTTATCTTCAAAATTGGAAATACATTCATTCATACAGGTATGTTACAATATACAACTTAAAAATCAAATTAAATTAGCATTTCAGTTTGAGAATGGCCCAACATAGGGCATTTGTAGCAGACAAACACGTTTTTTACTGATATAACAATAAACCACTGAAAAAGATATGGCCGAATTATAAAGGTCAAGGTAAAAATGAAGGCCATAGAAACTGATGTCATCATGTTCTTTGATCATGTAAATTATTTCATTATAAAAAAGCCACATGTTGTTGATGCAGACGGACACAATCTCAAACACAGAGTTGTCTGTCCTTGCATTCTCGATAAATCTTAGTCAAAAAGCAGTCCTAAAACATGTGATCATGTAACCAACAGAATGAACATAACCAAATTACTCAGAATAGAGATACATTTCACAAAAATATAGTCCCTGTATTTACAGCCATCCATAAAAAGTATTTTTGCCTCAAATAGTTTTTTTATGTCATGTCAACACATTGTATTTTATACAAAAAGACCAATACCTTTTAATGAGCAAAATCTATAGTACCGGTAGTTTTATATATTTTCAAGAAACTGGAAAAAGTCGACACGCTGACAACGACTGTTTGAGAGTGCAAGGACAGACAACTCTGTAAGAGATTGAGACAAACATATAACAAGAGAAACAAAAAATGATGTAGTTAAAAAGCCACTACAACATAAGTTAACAGGTCTACACGTCTTTCTATATTTATCTTGACAGCTGTCCAGTGTAAAAATCCGCCTCTGTACACAGGCATACAAGTTGTGATGCGTCATTATGAATCATCACCATAAAAAAAAAAGAAACGTACTTGTAACCTCGGGAAATCTTGTCACATTTAATCACAACATGTATTCATTTGTTTGTTTTAATTGCCTTGAGAATTTTTTTTTTTTATCAAGTGGTAGATTTGTACTTAAGGTCAAATAGAATCTTGTAAATCATTCACCCTAAAGACACATTTGGACTGGCCTAAACCATTGATTTACGGAAGAGTTCATGGTTTCTCAGGGGGTGATGAATTAAATAAGAACACCAGGACAATTGCAATCATTAGAGAACCATAGACACTATTTCTAGGACTTCATTTACATGATTATTTTTTATAATTTTCGGGAGTGGCGGGGGTGGGGGTGAGGGGGTGTTGTGTCAATATTATATTTATGAAGTGGGTTAGGATAGGGATCTCAAAATGAATATACAGCAAAACCCGCTTTAGTGATCACCTGTGTATAAAGACCATCTAGTCACAAAGACTTGTTTTGCTGTCCCCAATAGTAAAAGTCAACCTCTATAAAAAGACCACCTCCCTATAAAGACCTGTGTATAAAGACCACCTGTGTATAAAGACCACCTGGTCAAAAAGACTGGTTCTGTTGTGTCCATAAGAGGGTCTTTATATACAAGTTTCACTGTAATTTAAACATTTTTAGGATACATATCACAGAGCAGAATTTTTATGTGTAAAAACACTTGAAATCTTATATTTATAATCTTTAATAATTTCAAACATGAAATTCTACTCTCTGATGGTGTATCACAGTGTAGGATTTCATGTTTGAAATTATTAAAAATTATAAATATAAGATTTTAAGAAATGAAAATGCCTATAAATACAAATTTAATTTCCAACAAATATAAAAATCATTAACTTAATAAACTATAAATCAACAAATCAATATTTTTAAAATACTTAAAATCTTAAATTCATAATTTTTAATAATTTCCAACATGAAATTCTACTCTGTGATATACATATCAACATAAATTGGGGATCCTTAAACACCAATCCATGTAAATCAATGTTAACCGAATAAACATTTTTTGGGGGAGGTCAAATGATTTTCTGACAGGTCATATAACAAAATCCTAGAAAGATCGATTGACAACTGTCAGTGGTCAAGGCTTGATAATATACAATCCTGAATCTGTCGCATTGACCGACTGAGTAAAACATACATGTATTAGAAACTGACAAACTGACTAAACATCCTAATATTAAAACTAATGTGAGGAAAACTTAGAAACTATATCTGTTATCATTAAAGACACATCTGACTGAATATCCTATTATAAAAACATAAGTGGATATGCTGGAGTCAGTTCTGACACATTAGTCATGAATTTCAAGGTCAAAAGTGAAAGGTCAAGGTAACAAATGAAGGTCATACTTAACTAATGTGAATTTCAGTCATATAAAACAGTTTCCCCATAACAACTAAACCAAATGGTAGACACTGATATTTTATTCTTAAATTTATTGACCAGAGCGTTTGCTTCACATTAGTCCATCATTCTTTATCATCAATCTCACCATTAAATAAATGCAGTTGACTCTTGACACTTAAAATTAGTGTGCTAGGCAGCTGAAATGGTGTTTTAAGCTAAGACTATAGTACACTACAGTAGCTTGACAACTAGAAATGATACGTATTCAGAAAAGAAACATTTGCAACCCAACGAGTAGATTTACTGACAACTTGCCCTGTGGTCAACCCAACAAGTATATCTGCAGACCACTTGCCCTGCAGGTCAAGAAAATTTTAATGATTGTAGATCCCATTGATTATGATAGTTTAACATGTTAAATTGTGAAAACCTGAGAATAACAAATGTGAGTCCTGTCATCAAGTTTATCATGTTCTTTTTTACTTCCTTATCAGCAAAATAAAATAACGTTGGCAGGTATAGCTAGAGGGGTCACTGTTGTCGCAGGCAGATTATAAACATACCCACAATTTTGGTAGCTCAGTGTATGTAACAGCTAGACCACAAATCTAGAGTGATCAGTTACTGCCATAAACGGGAAGGAAACATGAACAGCCAGACTGGAAATTCAAACCCACTGGACTGGGATTCAAACCTGCAAGATTGGAATTCAAACCTACAAGACTGGGATTCAAACCAGAGTGGGATTCTTACCCACCAGACTGGGTTCCTAACCCACAAGACTAGAATTTAAACCCACCAGATTAGGATACAAACCCACCAGACTGGGTTTCTAACCCACCAAACTGGGACTCAAACTTGCCAGACTGGGATTAAAAGTCAGGTCTCCCACAATCTGTGCAATTTCTCCCCCAACTGAGCTACCTCAGGTCCGACATATCCAGTCCCATTTACACCATGACACTACAAACAGACATAACACCTTGTGGTTGGTCAGTCTGTTAAAAGATTGTGGGGGTGTCAAAGGGGTTAGAGATTGGTTCCCCGGGGGGAGAGAGGGGTGTGATTCCCGGTACTAAGTCATACCTGAAGTTTATATACTAGGGGCTCACTTGAACCTGTATCACTCACTTGTCATTGATGTCAGAAATATATATACTGGGTATACCACATTTTGTGGGTTAAAAGTCTCACCTTTATTCAAACCGAGTGCCAATTTTTTGTGAATGTTTAGTATTCACTGTATTTTAAAAATACATATAAACTGCATTGGTATGTACATAATGAGAAAGTCCTATCTCTGTGTTCTTGTTTTTTCTGTTACACAACTGATTTGCATTTGGAAGAGGAGGGATATATATATATATATATATATATATATATATATATATATATATAATATATATATATATATATATATATATATATATATATATATATATATATATATATATATATATCAGTGTATTTACATAAATGTATGTAATATTTACACCATCTGGTTTGATCAATATTAAATATATATGATAATATACATTTCTATCTACATTTCTAACATCAATAAAAACTCAATTACCTTTCATCCATTCATTAACAGCTGTTACTCGATACATTTATAGATTTTTCGATATATTTTCAAATGCAAGTACTGTCAAACTTTTACACAGCCAGGTACACAGACAATGTATTTGGGTTTTATTGACACTGATTCAAAGGTTGAACAAAGCATTTATCACCAAACGAAAACAAGATTGAAACATACATTTTAAATGTTGAGTTGTTCAATATGTTTATACTGTACAGATTCATTCAGTGTTTGAAAGCTTTAATCATACACACAGAACTGTACATCGAAGGCATGCTTAATTCAAAAATGAAATATGTCCATTTATCAACAATAGGGGAACCTGTCTTGAGAACCACACTTTCTGTCACTGAAATGTGGTCTCTCAAGACTGGTGGTGCCCCAAAAGAGGTCTTATTTATCAAGATATTTTTATATTTTCTTCCACGATCAATAACCCCTCACACCAACAGCAGAGCCAATGATTGACATTTAAGTTCCAGAAACTTGTTTATTATTTATTAATAAAGATAAATAAATTTGTACTTACATGTGTATACCTCTAATAACAAAACCTTGACCTCTAATAACAAAACCTTGACCTCTAATGCCAAAACCTTGACCTCTAATGCCAAGACCTTGACCAAGGAACAGTTACTTGACCACATCCTATTTTAGACAAGTATCAAATCAATTGTTTATAAATGATTGCTTCAGATTAGACCGCTCACAAAATCAGAAGTTTAATTGTTACAGGTTTCAATTAAAGTAACAAGGTCAACACTGCTAAATGTCAATACTGCTAAATGTCAACACTGCTAAATGTCAACACTGCTAAATGTCAACATGGGTGAACATCAACACTGCTAAACATCAACATTGCTAACATCAACACTGCTAAACATCAACATTGCTAAATATCAACACTGCTAAATGTCAACACAGGTGGACATCAACACTGCTAAACATCAACACTGCTAAACATCAACATTACTAAACATCAACACTGCTTAATGTCAAGACTGCCAAATGTCAACACTGCTAAACATCACCACTGTTTAATGTCAACACTGCTTAACATCAACACTGCTAAATGTCAACACTACTTAACATCAACACTGCTAAACATCAACACTGTTTAATGTCATCACTGCTTAACATCAACATTGCTAAACATCAACACTGCTAAATGTCAACACTGCTAAACATCAATGCTGCTAAATGTCAATACTGCTAAATGTCAATGCTGCTAAAAATCAACACTGCTATATGTCAACACTGCTAAATGTCAACACTGCTAAACATCAACACTTCTAAATGTCAACACTGCTAAATGTCAACACTGCTAAAAACTAACACTGCAAAATGTCAACATTGCTAAATGTCAACACTACTAAATGTCAATACTGCTAAATGTCAATACTGCTAAATGTCAACACAGCTAAACATCAACACTGTTAAATGTCAACACTGCTAAACATAAACACTGCTAAATGTCAACACTGCCAAGCCTCAATAAATGTGAACATCACTAAGCGTGAACACCGCTACATGTCAATACCAATAAATGTCAACACTGCTTACTGTCAACACTGTTAAACTTTTACACTGGTAAGCCTCAATCAACACTGCTAAATGTCAACAGTGCTTACTGTCAACACTTCTAAATGTAACCCTATAAAGGATACTTCTAACATGTTTTTCCTTCACTGGTGTTTCGTCTTTGTTTATTGCTTTCTGGATTGCTACAGTCTGAAATAAAATGAAAGAAAATCTTAATTGAAACGAATTAAACATCAGAATCCACAAAGCAACCTACGGCAACTTAAGTCAGTGGACACCCTCAGATAACGGACAGTTTGTGTAGATCCCAATTTACAATGTTATATAAGACTATTAGTGTCTGTTTCAAATAAACAGACACCTCCCTTACCCGGAAAACGGACAAAGTTGTTGGCCCCAATATGCATAATTTCTTTATTTTTAACCTTGAATTAGCGGACAGTCTTCGTATGATTAACTTTCGTTGCCGCAGACCATTTATCACAAGGCTGTACATTTGTGTTGATGTCCCACCTTCTATCTTGAGAAACACTCTTACAATCTTTTATTTGGTGTTTTTGTTTGATATTTATTTCCTTGTATTGTATCAGAACACTTGATTACAAGAACAATTGTGTTGCTTAAGCATATGAATGTTTTAGCAGTAAATGGTCATCCTTCATTCAGCGGACACCTCACTATAATAGATATTTTGATGTGGCAACTCTGCTAAATGCAGGTTTTACTGTATGTATGTATGTATGTATGTATGTGTATATATATATATATATATATATATATATATATATATATATATATATTTATTTATATACAGTAAAACCTGCTGTAGCGGTCACCTCTATATAAGGATCACCCGTCTATAACGGCCAGTTTTTAAAAGTCCCTTGACTACATACTTCAACTAAATTGAACCTGTGTATAAGGGTCACCTGCACATAAAGGCCAATATTTTCTGGTCCCTTGGTTGGCCCTTATATACAGGTTTTACTATATATATATATAGTATATACTGCCACACTTTTACTCTGGCAGGGATTTTGGTAATGGGGCCGGGCCTTTTGAATCATAAATTTTAGCAACATTTTAAATGAAATTGGTTAATCTATAAATACACAAATTACTATTTGGAAAAACAAGAATCTCTTCAAATTCATTGTCATTTGACTTCACCTGGGAAATTTCAACTGCAAATTGGGGAAAATTTTTGTTTTGTTTTGGATTGGGAATTAGGCCTTATTTCGGCCCCGTATGATAGGGTGCAAAATCCCTGTCTATCAGATATCTGTGAGTTTTTATCTTAAAATTTCCATTACTAGTATGGCAAAGGCAATTTGCAGTCCCAAGTATCAAAATACATTCCCAAAAAAAATTCTTGGAATCTCGAAAGTCAAAGAATGAATTTCACTTTTGATATTATCTACATGTAAATGTAGAACTTATCAGTTTCTAACAGATAATTATAAACAAAACTTCCTCTCAGGAATCCTGGGGCCCGCTCAACGAAAGGTCTTAAGTCTAAAACTTAGTACCACCCTTACGACCATTTTACAAACCTACTTTACATTTGTATGGGTCATAATATATTTTCATAATTGTAGCAGATAAAAGTATTCATATTATTTTTTTTGAAATATGGATATATACTTGAAGACTTGACTTAGGGAAGCGTTGATAAAACTGTCCTGTGTCTTGTCTTAAGATCAAATAACTCAAGACTTACGACTTTTACAACTTCTTGATAAAATGAGCCCCCTGATCCCTGATAAATTGATTTTTAGATTGACTGTTATCAGTTTAAATCTTTTATTCTTCCTTCTGTTTCTCCGTTACCTCTTTATTGTTTTTTTTTCTTACGTCGTCGTAATCACTAAGCTAGCTACTTTGTCAAAGACAAGATTATAATTACAAACCAAGTTTGTTATCAAGTCTGTTGAATTGCAGTCTCAAGAGCTATTTATTTCCCATTGTTGGCAAGCTTTTTTGTATTTTTCTTGATAAGGCCATTGTAAGTTTTTTTTTAATGTTTAGCATCTGCCTTGAAGTAAAAAACCTATCAGGAAAAATAAAACACAAAACGACAGAAAACAGAAGTCATTTTTTGACACCAATTGCAATTTTATGCACATTTAAATATTTTCACAAAAGAAAAACAAAATTACACTTATAATAACCATATCTCTGGCACACACTATAATAAATAACTTGTGAAATGTTACTCAGTTCACAATGGATGAAAACAAATGTTCATGTTAAATGTTCATTTTAGGGCTATGTACCATATTTTTTCCTTGAATGTTCGTGCTTTTTTTCTGTTTTATGATCTGAAAACCAATCCGTCCTCTGACGCTAAACAGAGAAAAAATTTGGAATGGCCTTATTCTGCGGAACTCTCATCACTCAATATCTGTACTTGCATACATGTACTCAGGTCATTTCATCAGATGACATTGTCTATTTGTGTTTACGCATATACTGTAGAAGTATAAAGCTACAATGACGTTAATCTGACAAAATAGATCCATCTTCACCGCCGAATTAGATACAGTAAAACCTGCTTTAGTGACCACCTGCATATAAAGACCACATGGTCACAAAGACCATTTTTTGCTGTCCCCAATGGTACCACTTGTGTACAAATCAACCTCTATATAAAGACCACCTCCCTATTAAGACCAGTTTTCTTGAGTCCCTAAGGAGGTTGTCATATACAAGTTTCACTGCAGTTCATTTAAAGGGGCATTAGCTGTGTTTTTTCCCCAAAACTTTTGTTTTCCTTTTTTACTACTTAGTTTGATATAAAATAACAAACAAGATCTAGAATTATACAACGGCATAACAAATCTTAAATTTCTATATATTTTGTGAAAATTGCTAAGAAACCCATCTTCGGCACTTTTTCACTTGCAATTACCTCATCCTTACTATGAATACCACACTATATGGTAGACCTGACCTTATTTTCACATAATATATATATATATATACATGATATAAATCAAGTACAAGCTGTAATTGTAGAAAAAATAAAAAAATAGAAATAATTGTTTTTTGGTAAACACAGCCAATATGCCTCCTTTAGGTTGTGGGTTTGAAATTACAGCAGGGCTAAACAATCAGGTCTGTCCAGTCGTCTGAGAGAGGTCCATTTTGCAGTGGGATAGTAGATGTTGCTTCTCATTTGTCCGAAAGGACAAGTAAAATTGTTGGAAAAAAAACATTAATTCAATAATGAATAAACTTGTTTAAACCCAAATACAGTTAAAACTTGCTTTAGCAGCCACCTGTATACAAAGACCACCTTGTCATAAAGACTGGTTTTGTTGTGTTCCTATGGGGGGTCTTTATATACAAGTTTCACTGTAATATCTTTAAATGTGATACACTTGATTTTTGGACGAGACATTTTTCCAATCAGACAAGTAGATTTCATTACAACTTGTCACGATGGGGGACAAGTGGAAATTTTCATAATTGTTTAAACTCTGTACAGCAATAAATATCACTTTAGTTTTTTAACCTGTCTATTCGGACAAGTGCACCAGAAAATGTACTTGATCAATTATGTGATTTTATCTCTACATGGACAAATGGACAAGGTCCTGAATATGAATAGAACATATGTTAGATGTTAATGTTGGATACCTCCAATTCTACCATTTCTAAACACTAACCTGGCTGGGCATACATGTAGTCTTGTAAACCCTATCTTGACTTGCACGAGTTTAAATTTTAGGTAATAAAGCATAACATTAAAATAACACGGACTAAAGTAATCGTTCCTATATGTATTTGTCACCATACATAAAAGAGTATCCAGTGACAAGTGGGAACGATTACTCTAGTCAGTGTAATTTTAATGTTATGCTTATGTTTTTCCCATGCAGCTTGCCATAACCAAAAAGTGAGTAGAATCGTCAGTGTGATAATCAAAAGGTTACTCTGCCCCACCATTTATGTGAATCGGACAATAAAACAAGAATAAAACTCGAAGAAAAATCATTATGGATCTACCAAGGTAAAGTGGCACATCTGGAGTCTACATGTATCAAAAACCAAAATACAGTAAAACCTGCTTTAGCGACCACCTGTGTATAAAGACCACTTGGTCACAAAGACCAGGAAGTTTTTTGCTGACCCCAATAGTACCATTTGTGTACAAATCAACCTCTATATAAAGACCACCTCCCTATAAAGACTGGTTTTGTTATGTCCCTAAGGAGGTAATTATTTATAAGTCTCACTAGATATGTTCTATTTGAGAAAAAAAAAAATATGGTGTACAGATGATTGATATCCCCTTGCACAGATTACATGCATTACAGAAGCTCTAATATTTTTTTGAGTCGAAAAGTTTCCTGTCACCCGAGTTTTAATTAAATTAAGACTTGTTCTGTTAGTAAACATGCGCCAATTTACCCATAGTTCAATGCAATTTTAATACGATTTATACAGTTAATGGGTACAAGATAAGGTTTAAAAAAAAAAACAACAACATTGCCATAGACAAATCCTGTAATTAGATGCATCTGGTTATTGGACACACAAGATAATTGAAAACAACACATGTGCGATCCACTTCTATTTATAAAACTAATTTCAATTTGCCAGTTGAACATGTCCAGAATTTTTAGGTTGATCTAAATAAAATCAAAAATTTGTTTCACCTACAATGAGTTTCCCATGACTCACATTTCTTCAGATCATCTAACACTCGCAGGCATCTAACACTCGCAGGCAGTATGGCAATAAAGATTTCCGATTTGAAAGACAAAACAGCCATTTTGAAAGTGTCAGTTTACATGACACACCCCTACCATGGAATTATCAGATGCACATTACTTCATATAAATGTACACTGTATCAATTAGAATAAAAATATTTGTGTGGTTAAAATTCCATAATAAAACAAATTTGTTAACATTATATTTTGTTGACATAATGATAAAAACAATACATCCTTTGCACCAATTGTTCACCTACCAACGTCTGCAAGAAACCCTCATATTAAGAACATGTACTGGGGATTCTCTGAGCCCATAACATCAGGACCCAGTTGTTCATTTACTTGTAAAATTTTAACCCTCAGTTAAATATCATAACCAAGGATTAAAATTTTACCTAAGGTTAAATTCTGTTGTTCAATGATTAATTAAATATAGCTTTTGTTACATCAACGCTTAGATATGGAAAATTTAGCCATATTTTGAGACTCAGTTACATATTTTAACCAATCAACTCTATATTTTCAAAATGACTAAAAAATTGGCACTTTTATCAAAATTAAATCCCAGGTTATATATCCCTTGGTTACAATATTTGATTTTTTTTGTTTGTTTTATTGTTGTTTAACGTCCCACTCAAGAATATTTCACTCATATGGAGACGTCACCAAATCCCAGTGAAGGGCTTCAAATTCTGGCCTATGCTTGGCACTTACGGCCATTGAACAGTGAGGGTTCTTTAAAGTGCCGACACCTACTGTGACACGGGACCTCCAGTTTTTACTCTCTCATCCCCATGACAGGAAACCAACCTGCCGCTGGCGGGACTCGAACTCACAACCTCACGATCCAGAGTCCAGCGCACTACCGACTGAGCCAGGCCGGCTCGTTAGAATATTTGAATCACGGTTATGTTTAACCCATAATTAAATTTAACCAATACATGAACAACTGTGTCCAGACTGTCACCCATCCAGATGCTGACCATGTCTAGACTGTCACCCATCCAGATGCTGACCATGTCCAGACTGTCACCCATCCAGATGCTGACCGTGTCCAGACTGTGTCCAGATGCTGACCAACGCTCGACGTTGCTTAGCTTCAGTCCACTAACCATCCAAGACTGTTACATTAGGTCTTTTAAAAATAAAACATTTTCTGGACCCCACTTGTATTGCTCTTGTAACATTTTTGTTTATTGAAACTCAATTTTTTGTGAATAATTAGTTGGTCAATTAAATGCATTATTTGGGAAAAAAAGGAGTCGCAATGTAAAAATTAACTCTCTGTGCATTTTTGGGGAAATACCCTGGACCACAGGGCAAACGCAGTCAGGTGGCGATATTTACATTTTCTATTTTCTTTTTCATTTATTTTATTATATACCATTTTTATTTAATATTTTACTACATGTATGAAACTGCTGCATTTCAAGAAAAATTAAAAATGTAAATATCAGCATAAAAACATGAAATAATGAAAATACCTTTGAAGGACTAGAAGAAAACGGTTTGTGTGTCTGGAAGCTAGAAAATACCTTATTAGGCTTCCAATTGATTGGTTTATTCAAATTTTCAAAATTTTATCTCAGAGGCTTACTCCCAAACCCCCTGGTCACCACTAAATTCCACGTCAATTTCAGGTTAAATCAATCTATCATTGAAAATTCTTTATGTATAACGAGGTTATAATTCAGTGTCTGGAGGTTATTACTAATTAGGTTGAAATTCTGTCCAAATTTTAATTTCTTTTTTTGCTAAAACAACCCTCTTTTCAGAAGGATAATCAATTTGATTCATTAGCGGAATCTAGGCGTATTTTCCGTCTGGAAGCAGAAAAATGCATCTAGTGACTTACAAATTTCAAGTGTTTTCTGAAAAATGTTTAAAACCTGACTCCATTATGATCCAACATGAAGGATTATGTGTAGTGACCAGGAAAGGATTCAGGCAGAAGCACAGCAAAGAAAAGGTGTAAAACCTTTGATTTTTAAGTAAAAAGCTTGAAAATAAATAAAAAAAATTTCGTGCCTCGCTCCGCTTGGCGACAATATTCTACATTTGTAACCCTTAAAACATGAGAACTTTTAGCTAAATCGTGTCTGGAAAGCTTCCAAATTTCATATTTTTTTTTTTATATGATAACTATGTTTCCCTATAGTCTCAAATGAATTATCGCTTCACATTTTATAAAACAAAACATGTTCAATAAGGCTTATATTATAACAGTCTAGTTAATTCTGTTACCCTCATCCCCAACCCTGAACAAATTCTCGATCCGCATTCTAGGGCACTGTGAAGATCAAAAGCACACCCCCTCTAACCTAAAATTCAACACCCGTCTATGTTAATAGACCCTTTTTGGGGACAGGGTCCTGTACCCTTCCAAATGGGAATTTTACATTGCAATGGGTCAAATTGGGAACTATGGCCAGTTAATTCATAAGAATAAAGAGAACTTGTGATTCATTTAGCCTCTCTTATTTATCTGACAAAATGGTTTTCATCTGAAGACTTCAAAGTGCAGTTCACATAATTGGGAAATTTTTGCCCAAAGTTGGGGAAAAAAAGAGCAGATTTTGTATTGGGAATGGGGCCTTTTACTGGACCTGCAAGATGATATATCAATCCCTGGCTTCGTCTTGGTGCTTCATGGGTTCAACCTGAAATCCACAACTTACACTAGATCGTTCAGCTGTACATCCAGGATTTCAGGTTTTCTAGCTGCCACTAAATGTTCTCTGAGCGCATCACATCAGATTGTTACCTATCCAGATGCTGACTGCGCTCGCTGTTGCTTAACTTCAGTACATGGATATAAATGCTAACCATCCAGCCACAAAAGCTAGCTGATGGACTAGATAGATAATCTGCTTATACCCATGACATTCTGAGGTATGTTCACTTGATATTATGTTCTATCCCTATTTTACTTTTAAAAAAATTAAATGGTTTTATGATTAAATGGAAAATAAAATAACAAAATATTTAAAATAGTGTTATTTTATTTTCCGTTTAATATAAAGAAAAACATTTAATACAACTATGCAGTACAGTACAAACTGAAATTTTTTTTTAAATGATAAAATTTTGAATGGTATTTTATGCCACACTCAACAGTTTTTCAGTTATACATGTATCAGTTATATCAGGGCTCACCCTGGACTCAGAAAAATATGAGCCAAAAATTAGCCCAGATATTTTTTAGTCAATTGAAATTTTGACTTGCCAGGTGTGGGACACTATTTGCAAGTGTGGAAGTTTACTTGTTTGGGAAAACTTTGGGACAATTCAATTTTCACCAATGAAGAATGCCCCTGCAATCAATGTTGTTTGCACTGTTGCATGTTAATGTAGTTGCTTGTGATCATGCTATATATTTTCTCTTTTCAATGACAGTTTTATACACACAAAACATGTACCGAAAATGACCAAAAAAATATTAGCCAGAAAATTAGCCAATTACAAATTTTTTTTAGCCAACCTTGACAAAAATTAGTCGATGGCTACATTGGCTACTGGTGACCAGATTTTTTTAATGATGGACGAGAGAACCTGGTTACAGTGTCTCTTGGAAGATACTACACTAAAACTTGTCTATGACGAACCCGGATCTAACGAATTCTTGCTTGTAACGAACTAGTTAAAAATCCCCTGCAATTTCCAATATACTTACTGTGTTAAATATTTGTGAGTAACAAATTCGGATGTAACAAAAATTTGTTAAAGCGATTTGTTTTTTTCATGCCCACTAACAAATAACAAGTAACGAATTTTCATACACTGCCTTGACGGTGTACTGTAAACAAAGTATATTTGAATGTGACTACACTGCCTGGGTTTCTATCGGGGTATTCGTAGTTTTACATGGTTTATATGTCAATCAATATGTAAACGTTACCGTGAACTGTTTTGGCAGAGTAATTTTGAACTAATGTCAACACCTCAAAGACAAAAGACTCTTACTTTGGAGACAACATTGGAATTCTAATCTGCATCTAAACGGACATCACTGCTAGTAATAGAACACCAGCGAATACATTTAGCAGAATGTTCAAGAGAAGAACAAAGATAACCTGATTAAAACTTTGGAATCTAGTAGTGTTTCACCATAAAAGGGTATGCCACTGTCGCGTGTTTAATAGCATAAGCCGGGATTGAGTTCTGATTTGATTGACTTAATTTTCATGTTACAAATAATATAATTCAATCTCCCAATATTTGCAAGTACATGTATATTTGATTTTAAATTACGATAAACTGTAATGTATTACTATATTGTGTTACAGTAGGTGCATTTTATCTACAGTTCATCATGGTTTTAATTTTGTTGATAATTAAAAAGAACAAAACAAAAAAATTTAAAATGCTAATGTACGACAATTTTCTGATTCTACAATTCTATATCTCCAAAAATTGCATCTGGACCTTCAAATGAACCAAGCCTGCATCGAAATATGACTGTTTGGACCCTTGGAATTTTAGAGTGGTAATACTAGGGACTCTCCTACTTAAAGTAGGGAAAAAGTGGGATACATGTAAATCCCCCATCCCCCATCCCAACAAATTACTACAACTTTGACCTCTTATGATTCCAATTTCAACCCACTGAGTTATGAAATCCTCTGGATATTAAAACATGTAAAACTTCTTTTGTGAGACCATCATTTCTTGTAAGACTACATTTTGATGACACAAGGGTTGACCTTTTAAGACAGGTTTCACTAATCCAAAAAATCACATGTAATCATATACCCAGGTTAACTCACTGATCCCTAAAGACAAATTTGGCTAGCCAAAGTCATTGATTTACGTATCATTTTTCATGGATTAATGAGTTAAGGTATGTATGCAAATATTATAAATACAGTAAAACTTGTATATAAAGACAATCGCACACAACAAAAGCAGTCTTTATAGGGAGGTGGTCTTTATATTGAGGTTAACTGGTACACAAATGATACTATTGGGGACAGCAAAAAAACAGTTACTTACATGTACAGGACTCAGATAACACTTTCTCTTTTAGATATAGATACATTTAAAATGTTATGTTCGAGCTCAACTGACAGAAACAATCATCTTTAGCATTTGTTTTCTTCTTGTACTGTTTGTGATATTCAGTTTTTGTTTTTCGTCCGTCGTTAACATTTACACATTTTCGACTTCTTCTCAAGACCCAGTGGACCAATTTTCACCAAACTTGTGCATGTATCATCCCCAGGGTTGTCCTTAAGGGCAGGCACCTGGTGAACTATTCCGCCTACTATCACGTTATTTGCCTACTTTCCTAGGGACAGCCTACTTTTCCAAAATCAAATGGAAAAATTCCAGAGTTTTTGAAATCCATTGATCTTACTGGCAAAACTGGTAAATTTGAAAAAATCCGATGAAATTCGTCAAATAATCTGTTCAAATTGCTGATAGCCTAAATGTTTGTGCTATCCACTCTGGATTTTGTAGAAACGCTGAGTAAAACCAGAGGATTTTAACAGCACCTGAAATAGCCAGTCGCCAGATGCCACCACTTTGGCGTACTGGGCGACCAGAGTGCCCTACCGTCCTGCTAAATTCATGTTATGGTCGTCATTTATTTACATGACAAGACATAATTCTCTATTTTGGGTCAAGTTTTATCTAATATTTTATCCATGCACAGAAATTATTACATCTGATCATGTGACAACCATGTGATTAAACATCAACCTGTCATTGCTGATGACAAGTATCACATACACTTAGTGAGCAGTGTTGTTTAAATGTCGTTCATTCCGGAGAATATTAAAGATGTGTTTACTCAAACTCTAATTAAAAAACATTTAATTCTAGTGAAGTAGTTTATATTTATTTGTCTTCAACATTTTAAAACTGTCATTGCTAACAACTTAAAGAGTATTAGGGATCGTTCGTTTCTATTTTCAACCGAATTCACATTTGACCCACTGACATACATGTGCATTAAAATAGTTGTTTATAACTGACCTAGTGTTTGTTTTCATCATTATTTTTTGAGAACCAAGCTTCCCAATAAGACCGATGTTTATAATATACCTAAAGTATTCTACTATTCTACTACTATACATTTTGTACACTATTATCAGCGATATTGGTAAGTTTTTTTATCATTTAAGTATATATTCTATGTAAAACCCAACAATAAAAATTTCACTATCAAATAGAAAATGTTTTCATATTTCATTACTTATTTAAACAGGCCTAAAAAAATTCTAATTTGTAATTTCAAAATCTTGAGATTTAAACAAAAAGTAAAAATTAATTAAATTAATTAATTAATTTAATTTAAAAATTAAAAGTAAAAGTAAAAATCACAATATTACTTACCCATACAGAGTTTTCATCACAAAACATAAAACATTCTGATTTAAAAACAATCCTTTAACTTTTAATTCAGAAAATAAAAAATAAAAAAATAAAAAAATGAAATTGAATTTGTTTAACTGTTAAATTTTATTAATATGCATTTTAAAGAAATAACTTCAGAACAGTTTAAGAAACATATGGTTTTACATGAGAAATAAACATGTAGTGAAAAAATAATAGTGTATATTACAAGTATACAAGTTTTCCACAATGTGCAGGGAAAGGCTGATTGAGGGGTAAATATAGGAATAATAAATTACTGGTCCTCCTTTGTGTTTTTTCTTTACTTTTTGCAATGTTATTTGTGAAAAATATGTTATCATTTACCACGTTTGGACCAGTAGGTCTGAAATTTTACTTGCCCAAAAAGAATTGTTTGGGCCAGCCATAGACTGAAAGTTTGATGGATGATATAGTGAGGGAGATTGAACTGGAAAAATAAATAAATAATGTACACATATATACAACAGTTTATTTGTCTATTGCTTTTTTCAGTAATATGTATCAGGACCAGTAAAATTTTGCTACGACCAGTGAAATTTAGTAATTCACTGGTCAGGTTGACCAGTGAATTATTTTTCATTTCAAAACCTATCCTGAAACTGTAGTATATGTACCTCAACGTTTCAGTAGAAATTAGCCTACTGAATTCTGAAGCAAGAAAAAGAATCTGAAGGAGTAGTTCTTAATATTCTACACAAGGATTGACACTCCAAATATTTTAATGTTTAATTTGGACAAACATAAAAAAATGATGCATGACTATTTCATGGCAGGAGAAACATTGAGGAATAGGCCTACAGCATTGAAGCTGGCCCTATGTTATAAGACTACACGTTGCATGGGTCCATTCCGGTTATTTTACCCCTCTACACCAACAATTCATGATTGGGTCTACACGTGCAATAAATGCGGACAGTTTCTATGTATGCGCGTAGATGTATTTACTAAAATGCATACTTTTACATGACGTGTCGGCCCACTGTCGGAATGTGATAAAGAAATTTGACAACAACATATTTCAACATTTCATGAGTTTGGAATTGCGAAACTTACCTGGTTCTTTTCAAAATTTTCTCTTTCGATATCGACTGCCGTTTTTCCTCTATGGGAGATAGATTTCGGTAAATGTTTCGTAGACATTTTGTTAGAAATTGGAAAACAGCTGCAAATGCTCACGTTTTCATGTTTACACTATGTAACATTAGCTGTAACGTTAACAGAAGAACACCCTCTGATGTGAGGAAGTAAACATTGTGCGACACCTATAGGCCAACGTTTGAAACTAGTTCCGGGGAAATAACTCTTATCGGTAAATATTTTTTCCGTCCCAGAAAATACTGAAACAGCTCGTTTTCATACATAGACTTATCAAATTACGATTTACCCTGGCTATGGAATATGGCCACTCTACTTTTACATAAAAAACAAACAAAACAAAACCAATAGATAAATGAAAATTTGTGAGAAAACAAAGTATTAACATTAAATATAAAAACAAATTTCTTAAAGGGTACCTGCAGTGCAAATGATTTTTTGATATTCTGTAATCAAGTGAAAAATAAAGTCATCCTGAAAGTTGCACCGATATCGGTAATGTATTAAGCGAGATATTGCGAGAAAACCCTAATTCACACATTACTAGTCTTGCTAAGCGCGCGGTTTTCGAATCCGATATATTGTGACGTCACAACAGTAACGGTCAGCCATATTGGATAAGGATACGAACATCATCTGACTTACATTTTCATTGATATAAGAGTTAATTTAATTTTATAGTTCTTGTTTTAAGTAGTATTTGGTAGTATTAGTTTTACAATTGTATATATATGTACATATTTTGCTGGACTATTAACGATTAGCCAAGTGTGAACGAGGAAAAATCTGAAACGTTTGGCGAAGTTTGTGCACAAACATGGCTTCACAGTCGTCAGCAGTAAGTTCGAGAGGAGGAAGACGATGCGTCGCTGGTGGATGCAGTATGATGAAGGAAATTGCAGAGGATGTTAGTTTACATTCATTTCCCTTGGATAGACCAGCTATTTTGCGCCAGTGGATTACATTTGTACAAGATTCAAGGAAGAATTGGAACGGGCCGACGAAACATTCGTTGTTGTGTTCTCGCCATTTTACAGCGGACTGTTATCCACCTAAGTTTAGAATAATGGAATCTGTAGGCATCCCAGTTAAACGCATGTTTCTGGAGAAAGACGCCGTGCCAACAATTCATTTCCGAGATTCAGATGCCCAGGAATTGCCCGGAAGTAGCATGTCTCCAAGGCCAATGTCATTGTCAAAAAAAATCAATTTTCATGATTTACCGTCATTGGCAATGACGTGCAGCACTCCCAAGAAACCAAGAAGGACCTTCCAGAAGAGAGAGGTACAACGAGTAAGTTATATTTAAGAGATTTTTCTATCATTTGATTGTAGCTTAGATGACTGTCGAATGTGGTCTGAAAACTATTTCTCACAAAAGTTGGTACCGGTATTTGGTAAAAAAAAAAAAGGGGGGCAGCACGATTTACCCCAAAAGACCCCCAAAACGACCCAAAAAACACAAAAAAAAACCATTTAAAACGTAACAATTTTAGCAATCTCATTGTAATATGATGAATATTTTTTATGACTGTAGATATTTTTGACTTTGATAATGCTGTTTTATCCAATTTCTGAAACCATGATATAGTCAGCATGACATTTTAAAATGTGCCAGAATGTTACTTATATGGGACGGTAAAGACGTTTAATACATATGAAATCATCATTTTCCACATTACGTAGAATTTTTATAATATAAATTTGACATAAAATATGAAAAATATTTTAGGAATCGTGAAAGCAAATAAATTGAAGAAGACCGATTTGGCTCTTCATTTTACTAAATAACAGTGTCCGTAATTTCTATGAGAAGTGATAAATGTTGATTTTTTTTTTAATTACTGGCTGTCTATGAAATATTAATACAGAAGAAAATGCATTTAAAATGATTATTGATGCAAACTTATTTCGATTTAATTGTTTTTGGGTGTTTTTTGGGTAGTTTTTGTTTTTGGGTAAATCGTGCCGCCACAGAAAAAATAATAATGAAGTTTTTACCCAAAACTATATATTTTCTGTCAGAAGGGGATATTTAGATGTTAAATCACCACATGTTTTAAAATCTAATGCTAAAACAAAAAAATCACCATCGGGTCAAATTCCCTATTGTTGAAATTTGTGTCTGTCATTTCACTGTCCTACAGAGAAGCAGAGAACTTGTTGAAAATACTGTCATTGCATATAAAAAGTACCAAAAAATAACAAGCATGTTTGTGTGATCAGTTTTTTATTGCTCTTTCAATAATTAAAAGAATCGAGTATTTGTCACTTTTCACAAAATCAAACTTGAATACGAAGGTCACCACGCTTCAGGTCCTCCTCCAGTTTGTAAGTGTATATAGCTGGATCTCCTGAATATTTGATATTGTACCATTCCTCATAACCTGGCACCTGTATATAATAGTATATTGCAATATATATATATATATATATATATATATATATATATATATATATATATATATATATATATATATATATATATTATATATCATAAAAAATATGAAAATGTGTTAATTTTTGCTAGTCTGTACGAATGTCTAGATAACTAAATATTGGCATACATACAGCAGTATTATCTGTGACATTAAGGTCAGAGATATTATGTTTCACTATAGTAATGAAGATGGTCTTTAATATTTAATATGTATATTCTGTGTAGCATATATGTGTGTGTGTGTGTGTGCACGCGCACACGCCAAACTTTGGAACTTGACCTATTTTCCAAATCTGTAATGTTAATATATGTCTGCTATTTACAAATGTTGACTTTTTACAAATCTTGTTTTTAATTATCAATTTATCAAGTAGAATAAAATAGGTGACACAGAACAAATGGTATTCTGTGTTCAATGCATTAAATTGAGTTGTCACCTTCAGCTACTACATACTGACACATTTGTTTAAAAGCTGAGCTACATTGATTAAGCCTGCATTTTTTTATCTAGCAAAGTTAAAGCTAGTCTTACAACCGATCGTGCGTGTTTTTGCACGTATGTGCCCCGTCAAGTTTTGTAAAATGTTTGGTCGTAGCGGATCCTGTAGAGGACGTAGCTTTTCTGTGGCCTTGCAAGTGCCTCGTACGTGTGACGCAAGTGGCTCGTACGATCAACGCACGTGTCGTGCGACAATTCTGCAGTTTTGATCGTGCGTGCAACGTGCGGCCCGTGCGTGTTAAGTGCGCTTCATGTACGGCTTTCGTACGTTTCTCTTTCGCGGCACGTACGTGCTTTTGAATCGTACGACGCCTTTACGATTCACTCACGGCCATTGCACGATGCACGTACATGCATCGTACGGCATTTGTCTTGCCCTACAGATAATTCAGGATTTTGTTGTTTCTGATCCTCACGACTATTTTCGAAATAAGCATGGCTACACCATTGGAACAGTTTGTCTATCTAAGGTGGCTGGAGGAGGAGGAAGACCGTGATGCCGTTGCCTTAGTGCTCGCGAGGAATCGTGTGAAGCAACAAAGAGTTCGCCGGCGTTTCTGGCTGAAACCCTGTTTACAGAGAAGGCCCATGTTTGGTCAGTATGAAACGCTCTTTCAAGAACTCGACAGAGAGTCAGATGGAGATTATATTGGCTTGAAACCTATTTGCAGAGGTTCTGCAGCGAGTTGAACCAAGAATAGCAAAAAATGAAAGGTAAATGTTGTTTTGGTGTGTGTGTGTGTGTCTATGCGTAGATTTCAATGTGCATGATGTGCTTTTAAATGTTCAAAATCCGTTCAGTACAAATTGAATTTGTCTTGATTTTTTGTTTGCAGGAGCAGAGGTCCTCTGAAACCAGGCATAATGTTGGCCATTACCTTGCGATATATAGCCACGGGCCATAGCTATAAAAGCCTAGAGTACAGCTTTCGGGTCTCAAACAGCACAATATCACTCTTCATTCCGAAAGTGTGCAGGACAATCTATCAGGAGTACAAAGTTGAACTGTTTGGCCTTCCTGAGAACAGTGACCAATGGCGTGCAGTTGCAGAAGAATTTGCCACTAGATGGAACTTCCATCATTGTTGTGGCGCTATTGATGGCAAGCACATTGAAATCAAGAAACCTAGCCATAGTGGATCAGAATACTTTAATTATAAGGGGTACTTTTCCATAATACTTCTGGCTGTGGTTGACGCCGATTACAAGTTTTTGTGGTGTTGCACTGGTGCTCCAGGTTCAGCATCAGACGTCGGCGTGTTCAACGGTTCACGTATCATAACAGCCCTAGAAGAAGGCCGACTTTCCTTCCCTGAACCATATCCACTTCCAGGCGACGACAGAGAAATACCTTACTTCCTTGTTGGGGATGACGCTTTTGCCTTGCGCAAGTACATGATGAAACCCTTTAGTGCCCGATGTCTCTCTGACAACGAGAGAATATTTAAGTATAGACTGTCCCGTGCCCGACGGTTTGTAGAAAATGCATTTGGTATTCTTGCCCTTCGGTGGAGATGTTTACTGTCATGCATGCATCAACATCCGGTGAATGTGGTCAGAGTTGTTGAAGTCTGCACTACCCTCCACAACCTCCTACGTACTCGATTTCCACGCCTTCAAGCCCATGAAGTTGACTATGAAGACGATCAAGGAAACATAATTCCTGGTTCCTGGCATGTAAATATTCAGCTCACAGATACAGACTCAACGGCAGCTGGTCGTCCAAATTTTGAGGGCAAACAAATAAGAAACTACCTAATGGACTATAACAGTGACATCGGACAGTTACCATGGCAAGACCGAATGATAAACATTTAAACACTTTCATTTTGAAATATATTTATTTTCATGCAATGTGACATAGATGCTTGTATGACTTACAAACTTGTTTAATAAATTGAAAGTTTAACTGGATTATATATGTATGACCCAATGATATGAATAACTAGTAACATGAATTAACAAAAAATCATTAAAAGATTCATGATGTTTGCTTTAACACTTTGTGAACTAATTGTAGCAGCCATTGACACATATTTCTTAACTCTACTCCTTTTCGGCCCCATGTCTCGTTGGCTCCGATGCTGTTGTTAATGTGCTGGCCACTGAACTTGTTGCAGGTATTGGCAATAAATCCGTAAGGAGGCTAGAGTTGATGGAGGGGATGTTTCCAGTGTACTTTGTTTTACTATGAATAAAAACAGAGAGGAATAATTTAATTCACATATTCTTAACAATCAATATATCATAAACAGCATGCTGCTCGAATGTTGTAAGGAAAACTGGTTATCAACCATTGATACTATATTAATTTTGATGATGATAATATTTTATGAAGTGCACAAAAACCATTGGATCAATGAACAAGAACAACAAGACATTATCGATTACTAAAAGTTGTATATATCTATTTTAGGAACCTCGGTATTAATTAATGTTACTTTTAAAAAAGCCTAATGAATAAAAATGTATTCACCACTTGGCAATTTCTTTGAGTCACCTCATTTATTTGGACCGGAACAGTCGATGTTTGACTCCACTGCTGTTGCTGATGTTGTTGCCATGACTGCTGTGATAGGGGTTGCTGTGGCTGAGGCCAGTGCTGCCTTTGCTGGTTGGCTGCCCACTGTTGTTGTTGCAATGTCTGTGGTTGCCAACAGTCCTGGGGTCATGACAGACTCGCTTGGGAACTTATACTCCACTGTGGTTGTGAGTTTGGTTCCCTTGTGTATCTTCTGAGAAGCTGCATAACGTCGTCAGTGAAGTCATCCCAGCGTTCCTCGAGCACTTGTGCACTTTTGCCTTGAACCACCTGGAGAATGAATCTCTTTCTCCCTCAGGGCCGGCGCTTTCCTCCATCTGTGAGAAACAACATCAGTATAGCAATTCATATGTACATTTTTATCCACAAATATTCACATTTTCAAAGATGGTTATCATGTGGCAGAATTAGTACATTTACAACATTTCGCATTATACTGTACAGTTGTGATTAATGCGCCTTTATTTACAGACTGTATACACCTTTATTAGCATTCAAAATATTTTTAGTTCATTCGCCAGAGGCTGTTACCAAAAAGCAAAACAGGTACATGTATTACTTTGTTTGTTGCTTTACCTTTTTAACAATTTGCTGGGACTCTCTTGGTTGGGAAAGAAATTTCAACAAAGCTTCATCAATTCTTGTTGATGTTCTAACTTTCTTCGACCCTCTGGTACTACTTCCCGCCATACTCGGTATGGATGATACTAGTTCTGGCTCAGATGACGACGCAGCAGCTGAAGTTTCCAAGGAAATATCCGCTGGCTCGTCATCCTCATCATCAGGCATCCCTGTGTCGTGATGGTAAGTCCTTGGCTTAATTTGATCCGACAGGAAGTGGAAGGCAGACAGCTGCCATTTGCTGCGGGACGTAAGAGGCTGTGCTGCCTGTCCAGATTTCTTCTTTAAAAGCTTCCCGATTGCGGATCTTTGGTTTTTGAACCAACCAATCACTTTCGAAGCTGTAAAGAAAAGTTAAAGATGAAAATGATTATCAATTTTATTAACGACAAATTTAATGGACATGGGCACAGGAAACACAATTTTCAATTCTAACTTTCTTATCATCTATTATTACCACTATTGATATTATTATTATTATTATTATAAA